>JARHVA010005287.1:632500-710000 GCA_037957365.1 Torreya grandis | reverse complement strand
CTCATTTACTCCTATTGATAAAATTGACCAGGTAGTTTAATTGTACACCCATCCCATAAAATGAAAGGAAAATATTGGACACATTAACAAAACTGAACAAGGGTAAAATTTAATAGTAATGCCATTCCAAAAATATCTCTAAACTTATCAACTAAAGATCAATTGACTATGTAAATTTAGGTTCATTAAGAGTTCATTTTTTTTATCAATCTTCATCATAAATTAGAAAGCAACATTAAGCTTCAAGCAAAAAAATGAAATCCAAAACACTACCTACTTAGAGTAATATTACAAGCCAATATGGGGTTTAATTTTACTTGTCCCATTCTTCCTTGCCCAACCGCCATCTCCCATGAGATGTTGTGTCTTTTACTTAACTTCCAATCAAATTCCACAGAGAATTATTCCTATTACTTCTCCCCATTCTATGGCTTAGGGTTTTTCCCAAATAGGGGTTCAAAGCTTTTGCTCACTCTTCCTAAAAGAATACATAATCATCATAGGGGTGTTGGGAGACAACCCACAAATATAATAATAAAGCATAATAAATCTTCCCCCCAAATTATTTTGTGTCATGTAAGTCAGAACCAAAACATTATTAAATAATATAATACCATAAGCACCAATCAAATCCTCTTCTAAACATCCATTATGTTGTCTAGGGTCTAATATTAAGCACATAATGGAAAGGCAAGCCCTTAAATCTAATGATAACCATCACTAAGACCCCACAGTATCAAGACATCACATTATTCTTATGGAGATAATCCATGGCCCATGTAGACTTAAATATCAAAAGGTAGATCAAAGCCACTTATAAAAAAATGTAGCCCAAAACAAAAACAAAACAAGTTATGTGAATTAATCCCTAGACAACAATACAAAGACCCACAACAACACACATACATAAGAAATGGAAACCCAAGCATAAAATACAATCATAATAAGAGAAATAATGGTCCCATAAATAATTAATCCATGAAAAGAATAAATAAAAACTAACATATACATGTAATGATGATAATACCAAAATCCACACAACATGACAGAAATTAAATAATGATGATCCAAAGTAATCAAGAAGACTTAGATGAGAAATGGATTTTAAAAACTTTATGTTACATTATTTTTTTCATATCGATATCAATTCAACTACTCATAAATCTTACCTGTTATTATCCCAACTACCGAAGTTAACCATCGAGCCTAGCTCACTAGATACACTCCTACAACCACCAATCTAAACATCAATATCATCTGCTCGAGAAATAAATAAAAAATAATAATAAAATTGATGTGATTATAATATAACATATGTCATCAATAAACTAAGCATAAACATCAACTATAATAATGAACCAGTCATAACTAGTCAACTTGATAATTAGAAACATAACATCTACATCATAATAATATGTTGTAACAATGATCTAAATAACAATTAGAGGCATGTTAAAAAATTTAAACCAATGTGTTTATAAATTTATAATGCATGGCATGGTAGGGTCATAACATCCTCCCCCTCTTACTGAGGAGCCATCCCAGTGACTATTTAAAAAACCATGGGTTATGCTACCTGAAATAGATTCTAACACACATTTTACCAAATATTCCACAACATATAAACCCAAAATTATGTTATAGTAATGAAATAACCACCTTTTAAATATTTTACAAGTTTACTTTACCAAAATAGATTCATGTTGGTTGTGTACTTACACAGTACAATAGTAAACCTAAGGAAATTTCCATCAACTTACCTTTTGGTATATCATGAGAATATAACACACCTCCAACATGGAAACATTCAGCCTGACATGATAATATTCTAAATAGTATCATAAGGAGATTCATTTCCTGCCATAAGAATGCCTTATCATTTCACTTGTCATCTTATAGCACCATGGTGAAAATATAGGGTGTTGTATACATTTCCATTACTAGATTCTGCATGCATCCATATTTGAAGGCATAATTTCTTCCCCTTTTAATGACACACATGACCATTTTTTTTCAATCAAAAATTATTTATTTCCTTGTAACAGGCCTACATCCTTAAAATTAATCTTACCTTATAAGAATTCATTGGTTATTTATTATTTGTAAACACAACTATTCTAAATTTACTAAATTTATAGCCACCTATGTAGGTGTAATTTTAAGCCATTTAAGTAAAAATAAACTATTTATGGCCATGGTGATCAACTTTACCTTAATGTTAATTTATCAAGAGGGTTTTCAATATTTTCAAAGCATGTATTATAGATGATATCTCACATAAAGATATAGACATTAATAAAAAATTTAGCTTAGATATTTAAATTCATGTCAACAACTAGATAATAAGAAATTTTGGGTTAAGCATTTGTTTATTATAGCAGGAGATCACCATAGAAATATGCACTTTTTATGATGGTAATGACACTAATTTAATCCAACTAGATTTCAACACAATCCCAAAATTGACAAATAGTGTTTTCTAACACATAGGTTATATTTACACATAACCTTATAGCATTCATCATAGAATGATAGTAGAAAATAGTAACCCATACTACTTGGTTACTTCATTCTAATGGTTACTATTCATGGGTTAGTGTAGCATCTTACACCAACCATATTGAACACTAGAGAATCCATTTCAAGCATTCACATACAACTACAAAGGATTATAGAATGCTCTCCATAACATTGTGTTCTCACAAAATGATTCTATGGATCACAATCCCATCATCATTTTACACTTCTTAGAATTATGTTAAATTACTTAAGATTCCAAAATTTACCTAAGCATTACTTATATTACTCCTTCTAAGTAAAAAATAAGCATACATACTAGTCATGCTTTAAAATAAATCAAAAATATTCATCCCAAAATATATCTTATCAAGTATAAAAAAATAATACCTCATCCATAACATGTTTGCACTTACTGGCCAACGCATGTGTGTATTTTAGCAAGTACCACCTTTGCTGATTTTGTATAAATGTCCAAATTAAAGGACCAGTTGGTTTCTCATAGGGCTATAACAAAAAAAAATTTACACATGTTATTTTTAAAACCACCTCTAAGTGGTAGTTAAAGGAACATTAAATCTATAAATTGACCATTATTCACTAAGATACCATGGCCAACTTATGGCACTCATGGTGCATGCCCTAAACAAATTAGGTGGCTACTTTTACAAAGGGGAAAGGTGGGTTTTTAGCCTAAAAGAGAATCCAATTCCTATCTTGTACTCAGTCTAAATCATCATCGATATATTTATTTTATACCCTTAACCTCATACTTTCACCCATGTTCAATACTAGAGTAGTGATGTGATATTATGCCTCATAATATGACATTATACCCTAGTAGATTTCAAATGATATAGGTTCATTTCAAGAGGGAAAAATCACATCATATAAGTATTTATGATCATGTTACCACACTAGCATGTTAACAAAACATATTCATACTTATTTCATGACATGCACATGAAATACTTATACAACAATTTGAAAACAAGTGGCAAAATAAGGTGCACATCAATGATTTTTGAAGTAGGAGATTCCTTACACAAATTATTTATATTCATTCACATGTTTCATGGTTAACAACGTACAATTACGTATGTAAAATTCTCATACAACAATGTTGAAACATGGAGAAAAAGTATAAGTTTACATAGTTGACTATATTGTATTATGGTATAGAGAGTTATAAACTTGCATGATTTAATATAATCAATAAAAATTAAGGGGTTTACATGAATTTCAATAGTTTTACAAGAAAATAAGGGACCACATGAATTAGGACATGCATACATGACTCAAGTGTTTTGATAATTCATACCAATATATTTGTACATCATAATAATTAAACACATATGACAGTGAAGCAAAAGGGTTTAGGATTTTCATCAATCTACTTGATGTCCATATGCCATCCCAATCACATCAAATATCCATCATATAATAAAACATGGTCAAATCTAAGGATCTCAGGTTTATGATCACCTTCTCTCAAGGAATTTAATCTTCTAACAAAGCCCATAAATATATTTCCATGAGTTTTGGGAAGTTACCAACAATGTTCATGTGTCATAGAGTAGATGACTTACAATACTAAATAACAATAAGTGATCCCTAAAACTTTATAACATATCCAAGAAAGCTAGTCACATTCACTAGAGGACTCGGTCCTCCAGTCTTAAGTTGCACCCTTGGAACTCCTAAGATATTATACCTCAACTTCATTATATAGCTCACCCATAAAAGATCTAAGGAATTATTTCATTATTATAACAAGAAGCTTATGTCACCATTATTCTGATTGGCTTGTTCCAATAAGTAAAAAAGTTGAATAGTGATTCTTACTTTGAAGAAACATTTATTTGAGATAGGGTGAACTTATCCAAGGCTCACAGTGAGTGTCATAACATCACTATGGGAATTAAAATTTCCCACGATCATTATGTTCAATTGAAATTTATAATAGATAGACTCATGGATGTAAAATATATTCATTTATTATAATGTACATCCTCATGGATGTCAAAACTCAACCCAAGATCAATTAAGCATCCTTATGGATGTAAAACATATCCAATAACATCACAAAATCCTCAAGGAATCAAAACATTTCCATTGTTAAAATAATTATCATCATGGAATCAAAACATATCCACACACTTAATAGCTTATAGCCTTTAAGATTTACATAACTATAATATATTTCACTAAACTCAAAAGAAGCCAATGTTCATAACAAAATCAAGCTTAAATTTAGCTCAATATGTTCCTTCACAAGTGGATATCCTAAGCCTTATTGATTTAGCCAAGTAAATCAAATATACTCACCTTATTTAGCCCTCTAGGTTTAATCCTAACCATTGATCTTCCCAAGGTCATATTTTTTTAAGAATATGTTGATGGCTTACCCATACAAGTCAATAATAGATATCTAACATCATTCCATTCATTCCAAGAGTGAAAAGGTTATCACCAGTCTCCCATTGAATTTCCCATACAAGCTAATAGTCAATAGGTGATGATTGCCCTGATGCAACTTGATTCTAGGAAGGCTATGGGTAATTATCAAAGTGTCCTTGAAAAAAATTACTAATTTCTATAGATACATTTATATTAAATAAATGTAATAATTTTTAACACCTTAATTTTTATAGAACAAGGTATTCTCTTGGTCAATTCAAAAGACCAAGTGCCCTTGTAGAATCACAACATAGTCTGGCTCAATGCAATAGTTATTAGGTCTTTGATAATAACATTTTTAGGAGCCAAAGTTACCTATATAAAAAACACTACTTTGGTACCAGATGAAAGAACCCCCCAAAAAATCTTGGAATTTCTACATATCAAATTACAAAATGAAATTGTATGTAGGACCTGCACATAAATTGATGTCATGAGACATAATACTATTTGATTTCACACTCATGATTCCAAAAAAAAACCATAATAGATGGTAGTAGACACTTAACCAATATTACCACATCATCAAAGGATTATATAAGGGAGTTTTTAATTGAAAGGAGGATATAGTTTGGGGTGTATTGGTGTGTACACATACACCAATAAACTCTGAACTCTATACTTATTGTAGGGACCCCTCATAAGATTGTTTAATGGTATAATAATGTTACTTAATAATCTCTATCTCCTTAGAGAATCAGGTTAAAGGTTTAGAGGATAAAACCATTCCCACATAAATCAACCACAATGGTAAATAGAGAAACCAAGAAAATTTGGGCATATCACCCCAGATTTTAACTCTCAGTTAAACATTAGTGTAAGAAAGGATAGAAAAAAAATTAATCCAATTAAACATTAGTTTACAAGGGTCTAAATGTCCATAATATAAATACACCATTTTGAGTATATTATGTATCATAACAACCCTTAGGAAGAAAAATCATGAACATAAACATATCATAGAGGCCCACATTGGCCTTCCTTTTCAGACACCAATCAGGTCCTCTATTTGATAACCCAATTACTTTTCCACAACATAATTGGTGGCATTACTCCATAGACCATATTTTTATTACCTCTATATAAATTAGGTTACTTAATACATCATCACATTTAATGTCATCTCATTAAGAAAAATTTATGATTCATATGATTGGTAGAAGGAATAGTATTTTTTTCCACAACATGTTAACCATATGAACAGGGGTGCCACAAAGAGATAACAATAGGGATTTTTTTATAAACCATAGAGCATCATTTTAAAATCATCATATAATTTGTAACCTAATATAACCAATATATTTTAAATATGCACCAAAGGCAATAATAATATTTTAATATAGACACACACACACACACACACAACTACTTAGGGCAATATCCTTTATGGATTTCATGGCTTCTATTGGACTAGAATTTGATACTCCCTTAACTAATTTGAATCAATCTCTTCATTTTCATTTCTTAAGCAATAGAGATTCAAAATAGTTTACGACTATGGTATTTTTGATAGCATCCACCAGATATAAATGCTAAGGCTAATATTAATTATAGCCCAATGTAATTTTGGAATACATCTTATTGCATTTACCAACTAAGAATGATAACATATAAATTTTTAAGAGTATAATTAACTAATAATATATGGAACATATGCTATCAATAATTTAATGGCCAATTAAAAATTATTTGAGCTATCAATTCCTCAAGCCACCACTAGGATATTTCTACATCCATTCAAATGAAGGAAGATATCAATAATAGAATGATGTTTTTACAACTTAGGCATGTGTTTTAAACACCAATACAATCCACTTAGGATATATAATGAAAGCTTTTAAATGAACAAATATGATTTCAACCATTATAAGACTAAACCACTTCCAAATCAAAATGTGAAAAATTAACTACACCCATTAATCGATACCCAAATCCTTTTAATTATTAAATGGAGTACACACTAAACCCAAAAATTAGTAAGAGTATGAAGACATAACATTAATTATTAATTGTAATGATGAACCATAATTTCCATAACATAAACCAAGATATACTTGTAACCAATTTTAATACTAGCATAGCATAAATATATATCATAAAGAGGTACACAACATCTTAAACACAACTCAATAAGGTTTTAATCATAAGTACAATACTCACATCAGGTAGAAATTAATACAGTTTTATTGATAATATCAATATGGATATGATGCTTCATTTACTATTGTAAATGAATTAATAATTAGAATAGAACCATGTAAGTCCCTATAACAAACTAAAATTTACAAGTGTATGTACGTAGTGTCATCTCAATGTAAGATAAAACATATCCATAGATAGATAGAACCCCAATAATCATACTTGGCATGCCAAATCAAGAAGACATAACATTATGAAATAATAATCAAGAGTAATTAATATTGATATAACATTATTCTACTTAACCATGTTCAACAAATATTCAATACTAATAAAAGCATAATAATATTCTAGTTCTAACATTAATTTCAATGTATAATTATGAGAATATAAATTCTATAACCATATAACTATAATGAAATCAAAATTACATAATGTGGGATAGGTACAAAATCAATAGGTAATTGATATCCATGTATCATAATGATACACTATATAATGGTAGAAATTATTATATATGCAAAGCAATTCAAGGTACTAGCAATATATTTATCTTACCACAATCTAAATACATGGATCATAGTAATAACATATGCATTAATTACATCAAACAAAAACTTTTGAGAATAATTTTAAACTTTTACAAGTATTATATGAAGGAGTAAATCCAACTGTAGGAATTGAATCAAAGTAATTAAATATGAAGTGATAATTACTCAAAAGGTAAACTTGAAGGTCCATCCTAATGAGCTAGACCATTGGTGGCTCTGACCACCCCAACCATTAAGTGGATGGTGGAATCAGGCATTTAGGATTTACTAGGTAGAGATGAGCATCAATGTGACACAAGCCATGGTCTAATTATAAAAAAATCAAACAATAGAATAAACTAACACAAAGGTAAATAATAGAAATCAAATATTTTCAAAATACTAACATATTCCCAAAGGGTAACTACCCTTTGACACAAAAATTTATACAAGATAACATTTCATTCATGACTTGCATACACTGTCAACCAATAAGGAAGGGACCAACAACAATTAAATAACACAATCATAAAAATCCAACCACCAAAATGGGAATGTTATAAATTCATTCACCTTTTATAATCAACATCCAAAATCCACAAATAATCATATTTGGTCGAGGGGCTTGCATTCGCATGAAGCAAGGTAAGTTGGGTAGCCCAATGGATAACTTGACAAAATCTATGGGCAAAAATTTAATACTAAATCAAAACCCATAAATCCTTTACCTATAGTAAATGAAATGTTTCATCCAAAACATTTAACATGGCTAATAAACTTCTAGCAAATTGAGGTTGCTTCATGAATCAAAGTTGCTCAACTAATAGAGCTATAAATTGTTTCAACAAATAATTGAAAAGGTAGAGTTTAAATCATCATGCATTTCTTCCACATATGACCGCATTAATTTTCATGGTACATTAAATCCATTTATCATTAATTATAGGACATAATATTTCATCCAAAAAAACCCTAACCATCTACTAAGAGTATAGTCAATAATAACTCCTTAGGTAAGCACAAAGGCATACAAAACTAAACATTATCAAAAGTATTAAACCCATTCATGAATTTTAACCACCTATATATATATATAAAACCATGAACAAGAAAATTTCGTTTGGTTACATTTGATCACGAAGGTATATAATTCATCTTGCCCCATACAGGGTCTAAATGGTCAAATAGGTTTCGGTCAAAAATAGAAAATATTCATGAAAAGAGAAGAATACTTATCAGCAAAAAAGAATTTTGTTTTAAGTCCATGCCATGATAATTTTGTTTCTAAATAATTAAGGCTTAATTAATCACAACCATTTACCTAATTCAAAGGGGAATTCTATTTTTTAATATAAATAATAAATAGAATTCTCATGCTAACATACTCAAATAAAAAGGAAGACATAATTAATTCCAAATAAACCTTCCAAGGTTGTTTAGCTATATGGGGTTTTAATAACATAAGATAATAATAAACAAAGTGAAAGTAGATAGGCTCAGCCCACTTAATGGGTGTGTATTAAATTTAATACATGAGGGGTTCACTTTGTTGTCTCATGACTTCATAGTGAACTTGTAATTGTTTATGTCTCCATTTAAACTTATGTCCAAAAATTCCAATGATTTGAAATACAACCCAATGGTTTTCCATTTAAACAAGAACCTATAAATTGAAGTGTTGTAGGGTGATATTAGGTTGAGCCTCATATTTAATGGCTCATTTTAGCTTATTGATAAAATAAACTAGTTAGTTTAACTCTACACCCATCCCACAAAATGAAAGGAAAATATTGGGCACACATTGACAAAATCAAACTAGGGTAAAATTAAAAACCAATGAAATTCCAAAAATATCTTCAAACTTATCAATTGAATCCCAATCAACTATATCAGTTTAGGTACACTAGGAGTTTTTTCTTTAATCAATCTCCATATAAAATTATAAATTAATAGTAGGATTCAAAAATAAAATAAATCCAAAGTGCCACCTGCTTGAAGGAATATTACAAGACATTATGGGGTCAATTTTTACTTGTCCCCTTCCTCCTTGCCTAAATGACCTCTCCCATGATATGTTGTGGCTTTTATTAAACATCCAACTGACTACCAAAGATAATTATTCATTTTACTTCTCCCCATTTCATGGCCTAGGGTTTTTACTAGGCAGGGGTTTGAAGCTATTGCTTGCTCCTCCTAAAATAATGCATAATAATCATAATGGCATTGGGATAAAATTCACAAAAAAAATAATAAAGGAAAATAAATCTTTCCCCAAAAAATTTAAGTGACATTCAAGTAAACAAAACAACATGAATAAATAATATAATGTCATAAGTGATAATCAACTCCTCCTCTAAACATCCATTATGATGTCTAGGGTCTAAGACTAGGCCCACAATGGCAAGCCAAGTCATTAAAACTAATGAAAACTATCACTAATAAACTATAAAAGTAAGATATCCCATTATTCCTAGGGATCTAATCCATGGCCCATGTATGCTTAAGGAACTAAGGGTATATTAAAGCCACTTATAAAAAATGTGGCCAAAGATAAAATAAAAGAAGTTATAGGAATTAAGCCTCAAAAGACAATACAAAGACCCCAAAAGAACACACATACATAATAAAAGGAAATAGAAGCACAAAATACAATCAGAGTAAGAGCAATAATGGTCTCATAAATAATTGTTCCACGTAAGGAGTAAGGAATTAATGACATATACATGTAGTGATGATAAGATTAAAATTTGCACAACATGAGAGCAATTAAATAAGGATGATCCAAAGTAAGAAAGAAGACTTATATGACCAACGGTTTTAAAAAACATTATGTCACATTAATATTTACCTATTAGTATCAATATGACTACTCATAAATCTAACCCATTATTATCTCAGCTATCAAAGTCCACCATCAAGCCTAGCTCACTTGACCTATTCCTACAACCACCAATCAAAACATCAGTAGTATATGCTTGAGAGATAAATACCAAGTAATAATAAAATTAATTTGAATATAATATAACATATTTCATCAATGAATGAATCATAAAAATAGACTATAATAATTAACCAGTCATAACTAATGAACATGATAATTAGAATCATAACATCTACATCAGAATAATCCACTATAACAATTATCCAAATGTCAATTAGAGGCATGTTAAATTGGCTAAACCAATGTGTCTATAACAAGTACAATGCACCATATGGTGGGTCATAACAAATACTTTTAATATAGTTAAAGTCTCAATTTATTTATTATAATTTTTGTGTATACAACAAGCCTAAATCCATATTCTTAGAGTTATTACTATTTTAGTTATCAAGTTGCATCCTTATGATTAAAGGAGCTTATATTACATAAATTATTTGAAATAAATATAAGGAATTATAAATTCATCCCTACATAATAATTTTATTTCTATAATGGCATGTCATTATGATAAAACCAATATTTTATATGATTCAAAAGACTATCAATTTATGGAATAAAAATAACTATTTTATTATAAAACAAGGTTCATTATTTTTATTTCAACAACTTAATGATGGAATTACAAATCTATAAAATACTCTAACTACATACACCACTATGTATATAAAATTTAACATGACATCAAGTGCTTACATATTATCTAATGCCTAGCCCTACTTATAGGTTTGGATTAAAAATAACTCATCACATACCATGGAATAAGAGATAAGACATTGTAACAATATCATGTAAATGCTAATTTTTACAACACAAAAGATATATAATTCTTGTATTCTAACTATTGATGGTACTCACCAACCTATACTATGACATAGTCAATAAAGGGATCAGTTGATGTTGAGTAAGAGACTTCTCCATCCTAAATAATTCATTTTTCCAAATTACTAGACAAATTAAATAAATATATAAGAAACAAACCTTAACATATTATTATAACTTACATATTGAGAAACAAGAAGGGATGATCTTATCAAGACAAAAATTATCTAGTTGGTACTCAAGCTCATCATCAACCAATACTGATAATTATAATTTTATTATAATAATAACACAATATGCCAATACTAAATGCTAAACACTCAAATCACACTAACATGAAAAATATTATCATTATAAAAAGAATTTTACAAACATTTAATTTCTAAGCTCCCATTTAAAATGATATATATAAAAGAAGGGTTTTCTAATCAAATCCCAGTAATAATTTTCTCTTAGTACATTTCAAAGATATAATTCATCATACACTTATTTAAGAGGGGTGAAAACACATACACAAAAAACCCATAGGTGTAATCAATAGATAAAATAAAATAACATATGTCCACTCAAGTACTTATCACCACCAATATGTATGGATATACGTATTTAGTAATCTAAATAGATTTATCAATAAAAGAAGACTCCAACTCTAATTAACTATACTAAAAACATATTAAGCAATAATAATTTATTTTTAAACAAATCACTTTATGAGACAAAATTCATCATTATGCAGGCATAAATCTCAAACTTACATTCTTATGAATACATAGGCTATTACACACCTACGCCATCTGAATATAAATAATTGTATCATTATACATTATATACATACCAATATTTATATGTTTATCCTATTATAAATAAATATTGATTTAAATATGCCCTCATGTGTGTGTGTGTGTGTGTGTGTGTGTGTGTGTGTGTGTGTGTGTGTGTGTGTGTGTGTGTGTGTGTGTGTGTGTGTGTGTGTGTGTGTGTGTGTGTGTATTTATGAATCTATTTGAATATTTATTTAAATATAGTAATAAATATTTTCATAAATGAAATATTACATTTGAAAACATAATATATACAACTTAACATAAAGTATTAATAAAACATGATGTGAAATATGAATATAAATAAACATGACTAATCTACATAATTTAAAATAGAATATTTATATATACCTATTTTTTTGTTTAGTATAAATAAATTATATATATAATTAATTAATTAATTAATTAATTTTTTAATTTTATTATTACATTATATTTTTTTGTTTTTATTTTTATTTTAAAATATATATATTCAAGCCCTAAAAGGGCTAGCATTCGATCGCCCATGGTTGATGGCTTGAATAGGGAGGGTCAGATGACCCATCCCCCTCCCTTCCCTATTATGGGAGGGGGTTGGGATGGATCATCCCCCCCCCCCATATGACACATAAAAATATATATTTTATTTATTTATATTCTTTAAAATAAGTAAAATGAAATCTAAAAAGAGAACTCCACACACACACACACATTTAAAAAAATAAAAATAAATCTATTATACCCAATCTAGAAAGGTAAAATGTAAATAAATTAAGAAGTTTTAATAGATCTAGGGTTTGCATTGTTATATTTTTCTTTCTTTTTTTCTTTTACAAATTCAAATCAGAATACCAAGAAAATAAATGTAGTTTCCATACCAAATTAAAACTATAGATATGAATCAAATACACACAAGTAAGAATCCATATTTTTAAAGAAAAAACACTTCAAAATAAATCTCTTTCATTTCATTCCATGTTTAATTTATCCCTTATTTTGAAGTAAAATCATGGATTTAGAAAAGATAAAATCTCTACCTAATTAATGGAAGCTCTCTTGTTCCCATAGTTGTTTCATTCCTCTCCATGCATCATGCACCTTTCCTTATTCTCCTAGATGGTATATTACCTCTTTATTTCTTGCTTCACTCTCTTTCCACGTGCATTTATCCCTTGATAAAGTTTATAAAATGACTCATCTTTCCACTAGGTTAACTATTTAATGGAAAAAATAGTTATTCAATGCATATTTATTTATTTATTATATATATATATATATATACCCACTCTTCTCCAATAAACATTCCTCTATAATTTATTTGTTTACCAATATTTTAATTTTTATGAAATTAATTATGACATTTAAAAAACCAAATAACCAAGTATATATTAAATTTATCACCAAAACTAGTAAGAATATACATATATATAAATAGGTACATACATATGTATTTATAATTAAACACATTTAATTAATACTATTTTAACTTATATTAATATATAAATACATTTATAAAAATATGTATATACACAAAATAACAATATTTGACTCATGTTTATTTATTTATCCAAATTATGCATGAATATGTACATTTATTCATTTAATTTGCTTATCTACATAATAATATTTTAATATACATATATTTAAATAAATATATATTTATATATAATATTATTTATGTCCATTATTAAATGTTATCTAGGCTAGGTCACAATAACATTCATGTTTTAAAAGTAAATTATTTGTCAAAACACCAAGAAAGTTGAAAGTTAAATAATTAGGACCAACTTAACATAACATGGATACTCAATGGGTTGAAGCTAAATATTTGAATTAACATAAATTTGGTCCTATGGTTAAACCTTTCAACAATAAATTATTAACACATAAACCCATAGTAAGGCATAAAAGTCACATTAAGAGATAATATGAGTTTTTGTTAGCAATAAAACACATAGACCCACAAGGTGGTTCTATGTCATATTAATATGAGTAATATGACTTTCAACTAACCTATTTCTATGTCATCATACTATTGTAACTAAAATTAATAATAACAATCAACCACAAGACATATTACTCACACATCATGTAAAAGGACACACTCGACACATCGATAGTCTAAATGTTGTCACATCATCAATAAAACACTGTATAGCTTGAGAAGGTTATTACATTTTTTCTAAATAAAGTTTGTTATTCATAAATAAACTTTAGGTTTATTCTTCATAAGTCATCCTTTACCTTTATAAATCTTATAATGCAAGTTGGTATTTTGATGTGAACATACATTTTCATGTTAATTTATCTAAAATATCTTTTCTCATAAGATGTTTTCATGAACAATTTTTTTTATATCAATAACTTATGCTTTAAAAAAGTTCTCTTAAGGAATCTGATCAGTTGAAAACAATTATTGTGCATTAAAACATTTTTTTAAACCATCAATTAGGTTTTCAAATCTAGTGTACCTTTTTTTAAAAATCTTAACCTTTCAAAGGTCTGATTTATTATCTTAAACATGATATGGAGCCCAAATTTTGATCCTTGGATCTGTTTGAGCTCTCATTTAAGCCAAAATGGACATCTTGAAAAGTTTGATTCAACCATAACCTATCCTATCTAGTTCAGTATATTTTCAAAACATTTAAAACAAATAAAATAAAATTCAAGATCAACTTTCATATTTTTAATATAGTTATTTTGAAACTATGGATGATTTTTTTTCAAAGGTTCATTCTTTATATTTACAATTATCTAGTTTGGGTGTTAAAATTTATCATTTGCATTTAATTCAAACTATTATCAGAAATTTCTTACCTAGATCGTTACAACCTTTCATTATAGATGTTCATTCACAACTTGATATTCCTACATCACCTTCTCAGTTGACATTTTATTTATTTATTTATTTATTTATTTTCACCAAGATGAATAAAATTTAATTGGATTTGGTATTCGAAACACTAGTTAACATGATTTATTTATCTAAACACCAACATAAAAATGGCAAAGACAATGCTAAGTCTCATAATGGAAATGACAAATCAAACCAAAAGTATAAATCAAAACCAAATAAAAAAACTAGAATGTAAGTATTATAGTAAAAATAATGATGATAAAGATCATTATTTTTTCAAACAACAAGACATTAAAAATGGTAAGCTAAAAGTAAAAATTAATGATACTACTTTTTAACCTTTTGATTTAAAACTTTTAAGTGTCTAAATTTTACTTTCTATTTTGATTACTTATTGTATTATAAATATTTTATAGAATAAATGTATTTATTTTTGGAGATTCTGTAAATGCATAACATTTTTTTGCATGATCTTTTATCCAATTTTCATATTTGTTTCTCAACTTTCATATTTGTTTCTCATGACTTCCTTTTGCATAAGAAGGAATAATCATTTTGGAAGTTGTCTCTTTTCTCTTCATAGATATATTTTTTATTAAATTGAATATATATCTTATTTTATGGAATCCTTAATCTCTTAACCCAAATTATTTTTGTTAGCCTTTGTGTTTTCCAGGTTGATGTCTATCATTTTGTGCCATTTCATTTTTATTGGTATTTGTTATAAATTGGATTGACCATCTTTCTCTCCCACTATGATTTTTGAAGATTGTTGATGATGCAACCTCAATATTTATAACAGTCTTGGATAATCCTACTTATTTATTCTCTTAGACAATAATATTTATAATTCCTTTTGAATGAAGATGTCATTAAGGGGGAGAACTATGTAATGATAATTCCTTTCTTTATTTTTAAATATTTTTTCCACTATTGTAATGCCAAGATAATATTAATGGGATTGTTGGAGATTAATATTAATTTGATTCAATTTTATCTTTCCTAAATATTTAGGAGTGTGTAGAATTTTTATTTATGTGATTTATTAAATCAAATAAATTTGGATTCAATTAAGTGTCTCTCACCTATTTGTCCTTTTTTAGGATTTTGGGAGTTAATTTAACAAGTAACTCCTCCCCTTACATGTCACACACTTCCCTCTAGTTTCTAAGGGAATAAGACACTTGGCACACACTAAGGAGGCCTTACAAGGCTATGATGGTATTCCTTGTAACTACGTCTCCCTTCGCCTTGATCTTTTTAAAGATTTATCTTCTCCTCTTTTCTTCACTAGATACTTGAATATCTCTCTATTTTATTATCAAATATTCTTTCTTATAAAATTTGTATTGTGAATATTTTGTTAACAACCTTCTTAATTATCACATGGGTTTTTTCTAACTAGTTTAGTTTCCCACTTACAAATTTACATATCACTTTGTGGTTTAATCATTTTAGAGGTATTTTAGCTTCATGTTTTTCTAAAATTATTTGATTCAATGTTATTAATGAAAAATTTTAGCCTAAATATTTCACTTATAAAGGCTTATGTGAGTATATATCTCTTAACTATCTTTATCTCAAATGAATGTGACTCATTAATTTCTTCTCTAATATCTAAGAATATTTCAAATTATTGGGACTCAATAATTGTAAATGTAGGTTAATTGGCACTTATTGAACTTCCAATAATTATTAATTAGTTAAAAATTAAATTAAATTAATTAATTAATTTAATTTATTTAGTTAACTAGTTAATTTAATTTATTTAATTAACTAGTTAATTAAATACTATCTTTATTTTTTATTAATTACACTGATAGATGTCTTATGATGGTAGTTGAGGGGTGATGGGTGGGTGGGGTTCTACTATCTATGTCTAAACAATTATTGGTGATCATAGACCATCACATGGTAGTTTCAATGTTAAATATGGCATCCATTTTACCTTCACTTATATTTTTTATTTATTTGTTTGATAATTATTAAAAAAAAAATTAATATGTTAGCCATATATTCGAATTTAAATCCCTTTTTCTCCTATAAAGTTTTTTTGAGCTTGATGCATTGGTGCAACTAGATTTATGACATGTATCACTAGTTATAAGAATTTTTTGAATAAGGTACCAGATTTATTTATTAATGTGGTGTACATAAAATCCAATATAGGAGCCTTTATATTGAAATCTACTGACATTTTTTAGATATATGTATTTAAGGTATTTATATTATAGTAAAAAATATTTTTACTATCACTTACTATTTTAAAATATATTACTCGTGAAATTATTTGTTATTATTATTATTCTTTAAAATTAAAACTTCAATTTTTTTCAAAAATATAATTATTAAAATGAAATGTTACACATTTAATGTGAAGAGTAGTAGTACCATTGATTAATAATATTATATTAATTTTAGAATTATAAGTGACACTATACACACTTTTGGACATGTGGAAAGTGATAGTATTTTCCTTGTGCACTTGATCTCCTAAGGTCAGGACAAGAGGACTAAAAAAGAATGTTTCACTTGGTTCAAACTAATGGTTTGGTTGATTTTTTTTAGTGCATTGAATAAGATGAGTTAGTAACACCATCGATGTTATAGTATAGTCTCAATGTTGTCATCCTAGGCTAAATCTAATGACTATTCTAGATTCTTCATTATCTACCTAGTTTATTATGACTAGTTTGATGTCTGGTTGCTATTTTGAGTGTTCTAAAATTGGATTTGTTATTTTATAGGAGATATTATCTCTATAAAAAAATCCCTTTTTTATTACCCCCTCTTTTAAGGGTAGGAATAGAGACGCTATAATTGCTGACCTTAAAAAAAAGAGCCTTGCAAGTGTGTTATGCTACAAAGTATATGATATAGTAATGATAATTGATAAGATATATCAACATATAGCATGTTTTGTATTGATATATTATTAGATAAATAGGGGTATGCCTAGATAGATATAACAATGTAAAATCATGTGCAATGTACTGAAGTAGAACTAGAAGTGTTATTTATTAATTGTTAGTTGTCATGGAGGGATAGAGCATGATGTCCATCATGGCATATAGGAAGAAGGATAATGTATGACTTGTATCATGGCATTATAAACAATCAATAATCAAAAAATAATCACACAAGGTAAGAAACAAAAAAGTGTACAAGAGTGGCCAAGGGGCGAAGCAAACAAGGAACAAGCATACAAGGCTTACAAATCACTCAAAATAAAATATAAGCATACAAGTCATGTTAAAATACCACATACACATAATTGAAATTACTAAGTTGACATGAAATTCATAATCACATAGAATAATACAAGCAAGGGAGAATGGCAAAATGTCCAAAAGTACACACATGAATAGAAGCAAAGGACATTGGAAATGTTCTAAGGCACATACCAAAAATCATTAAGAATTGTGAATGAAATCACATCAAGATAGGCTAATCAAGGACATAAAGCATGTAATGACTAGGAAATACAAGAAAATATAACTAATAAAATCAAGAATGAATATATGCGAGACATGTTATTACAAGACTAGGTATATACAAAGAAATACACAAGTGCTAAATAATAGTGAGTGTCAATAGAGTAATCTATATAAGCTAGTAAATAATGTACATCAACATGATAACTAGAGTGTGTGGTGTAGAAATGAGATAATATGGATGGTGTAGTCATTTAGAATATTCCCCCAATGGGAATATATATTAATGTGCATCTTTCATGTAGGAGTAGGATGCCCCCTCAATGGGTAGAGTGAAATAATCAAGGGTCTATAAGTCACTGCACACGCTCAAATAAGTTCAAGTAAAGCATGGTAATGTAGATAAATTGAAAAAAAATAGTATACATTAGAAAATTTTAGTATAGCATATGATTATAAATATAAATCATGGAGGATGCATAAATCAAGATATTTTTGTATTTGTGACATATTTAAGTGTTATTAGATTTTGAAATTTTGTATTATTTTTGGTAGTTTTGAAATGTTATACTATCTTTGTATTTTTAGAATATGTGATCTATGCATAATCAATCATAGGTAAATTATGTATAATCAAGCATAGGAGACTATGTAAAAGTAGGCTAATCTATGAGTCTCATGGGAGACCTTATCATGGTGTCCTATATCAAGGAGAGGAATTGTCCATAATCAAGAAGCATGATGTAGATGCTAAGACTATGGATTTGAAAGTTATATATGATATAGATTCCTTAAAGTCTCTAAAGTGGGAAATGACAATGCGGTCCCATTATAAATTTGAGAAGTGTATGTAATTGTATGGCTCTTAGGGACCCATTTGGTAGTAGGAGAAGCTCTTTGAACATGTGCTCTACATGTAGATGCCTGAGATATCAATCATATTACCCTACGTGTGAACACTATAGCTCTAAGATGTCTAGAATCCTAAAGCTATAGAGGAGTATGAGCCCTCTATGTTGGCAATGGATGCATCAAATGTGTATACATCTATACTAGAGGAAGAACTAGAACTGGTGGAGAAACTGTAACTGGTGGTAAAGATAAAAATGATGACTATGGAATGGTAAATGGATTTGAATTAGAGAATGGTAAATCATATGGAACTAGACCAACTATATAAGGTATTGCTTGATGTTTATAAATCAATGGTCAACCAAGTAACATATCAAAAACTCCTACACTAGGAACAATAGTAAATGGTGTGGCCACATGTGCTGGACCAATCTGTAGCAGAATTACAATCTCACCCATTGAACTCTATATGTGCCCATTGAATCCATTGATAACTATGTCTATCAGGGTAATATCCTAATATAAATATCACAAATTCTATAGTAATGTCATAATTCACATGTCTACACTAAATCTATTATCAATAAAAATACTATGAATATGATGATTGTGAATGTAATCTTTGATTAAGACTACATGATAATCTGAATCATCCTCGATGATCTCTTGATCTAAGAAGGAGATGGAAGGTCTAGCAAGAACTCTGGAATTATATATACCAATGATACTTATAAAAGGATGTAACTCAATTGAAGGTACCATGTATGTATCTAGTGGGGGATGTGCATCATATGCATGGTGAATCCTTGATGTATCCCTTGTGGCCTATTTTAAAAGTTATAGAAAAGGATATGATAATATTTTAAAATCTTTATCTTGTGTTTGATTTACATGAGGAGGCTCAACTAAAGTTCTAAGATCAATATGATTTCCATTTATTAAATCATATATATAGTGTCTCAAACTGATGCATCTATTTGTTCTATGGCCTGGTGCCCTATGAAACTCACAAAATGCATGTTGATCATACCCTCATGCAAGAGGCTTTGTTGGGTCAACTTCCTAAATAGGAGGGAGAGATATGTTGTTACATTCCAATAACTATTGTAAAACTCTAGCTAGATAGATTGGTAGATTGATAAATGTATTTCAAGGAGGTAATGATAAAACCACACATTGAGGGGGCTCTAAATCTGCATTAACTATCAATTTATTTTGAGTCTTGTTATCAATAACCTTGACCTTGTATGGGACTTTTCTCTTACTCTTTTTGGTTATTTTTGAAATACTTGTGTACTTGAGTTCTCCCATTGAAATTAATTTGACTTCTCTTTCCTTTAGTGTGTGACATAGTTTATTGAAGTAAGAAACTCTTTTGAACATAATTGATTTGTGCAAATCTAGTAAGAGACTCTATTTGAAGATATCTTATAACTCTTGATTGGCCCTGGGGCTATTCATCTTAGCCAAGATAGTATTATATCAAAGAACATAATCTATGAGATGCTCATTTAACCTTTGTTTCTATTGTGTAACTTGGGCATATGAAACCTTATCACAAATATTAATACTCGAATGAGCTAGGAACATGTCAGTTAAAGCATTGAATGCAATAACCGACTAACTTGGTAAACTATACGACCATTATAAAGCATAATCCTTTAGGTTCCATGGAAAGATCTTGGTAAGTATCTAGTCATTTGGTACATAGTCTAAGAATGTTGTGTGAAAATATCTCAAATGTGTCTCTAGATCACCCTTGTCATCATAAAGAGTAAGCTTAGGTTAAAAAAACCCTTGTGGCAAGGGGTGAAAGCAATGTGATGTGCAAATGGTGTTTGTAGTAGAGAAAAAGAGTCTAAAGCCTATGTAGGTATAGAGGTACATTACTCAGGATGTAGAACCTTGGATAGAAGAGATATTATCTCTTGAACAAGGGATACCAAATTAGGAAACAAAGATGTACTATCTATAGCTGGTGATATAGAAGAAGGTTGGGATGATATAGGGGGTTGTTGAGACATAGTTACCCCCATAGTGTCATTTGCAACTGGCTACTCTGTGGTTTGAGAATATTGACTATTGTTTACTCTTTGTTGTTATTATTGGAGTATTTTGGGCATGTTATTTTACATGTTAGGGTGTTTGGTTAGGAGTTAATTAAGTTCCCTTTTATTAGTATGATCAAAACTAGTGTATAGGGCCATTGTTAAGGTACGAAAAAAATTTGAAATATGTTTAAATTTTTTGTAAAAAAAAGTAATAGACAAAGTGCTAGAAAAGGCAAGTACTGAATATAGAAAATGCAAAGTCCTAAAAATATGGTATTTGACATTGCAAAAAAAAGGATACGAAGCTCACAAACATGTAAGGTGATACCTCAAGAAGTGAATAGGATTTAGTACATGCAACTAGGGTTTTGATAATGATATTTTTGAAAAATACTATGGAATTTTGAAAATGAAAGTTGATTTTTGATTTAAATATGTAACTAAAAATTTAGAAAATTATTGGAAATACATGATTGAATAGAACCTAGTATGTGTAACTATGGTTTTTAAAAAAATAATTTTTTTTGGAATTACTATTGAATTTGGAATGGATTTTTTGATTTTAATATGCTAGTAAAAATTTAGAAATTTATTGGAAAAATACTAGGACCTAGTATGGGAAACTAAGGTTTGAAATAAAATTATTTTAAAATTTAGTACTAAATTTCAAAATTTGAAATGAATTTTTGTTTTAAATATTCAAGTAAAAATTCAAAAATTTATAGGAAAATTCAGTAGGAATTTTACCCTAGGGTTTCTAGGCTTTTTATGCAGAAATGAAGAAAGTCGGGTTCACCAAATGTTTTAATGATTTTGGGAATATTTGAGGTTTTATTCCTAATTTATTTAAATGATATAAATAAATTAATTAATAAATAATATGGTGTAAATAAGCTACTAATTTGTGAAATTTATTGGTAATTAGAGCTTTTCTAAAAATAGTAATAAGGAGAAAATAAGACTTAACTTAAAATGTGTTGATCTAGTTGAGACAAGATCTGGTATTCAATGTGTAACCCTAGGACACTATCACAAATAATATTATGAATTTAATTTTTTAATTAGATAGGATCATTGAAAGTGGATATGAGTGGCTCTAGTGTTGTAGTCCTTCTTTGGTACTATTGTCTTGAGGATCTAAGATTTTTGGGTTTTAGTTAGTAGGTTTGTGTGACCCTATCTCTAAAGTTTTGGTAGCTAGAAGTCTTTAGATCTCCCTATATAACATATTTTCTCTTAAAACCCTATCTTCAATTATACTTTGACCAATATTGAATAATATGGGGGGTTAGTATGTGTAATATTAAATAGACATGGATCCACACCCCTTGTGTGGGCATGTTACCTACATACCAATACTCCAAAGAGGGATCAAGCCATATGTAGTTCTCCATTTGAAAGTGTTTGGTGAAATTGTGATATGAAAATATAAGGAAATTCTAAACTAGGTATTCTTGAGATGACTAAGAATTGGTGTAAGGATTTGAATAAGTTATAAAAAGTATTAGATGATTATATGCAGAGAATAGGGAAATGCGCTTGAGTAGTCTTGATTGTATTCTTGTTTACTTTATGATATTTTCCAACCCTTTCCAAATGATATTTGAATGGTATTATATAAGGATATATTTGTTATGGGTTAAATTAAATCACATAAGATGACACCATGAAGAGGATTAATAAGAGAAAAATGATAATCTAGGCTCAAAATGTGACTGGATAGGAGTGATGAAAAGGGGACACCCTAGGTTCTAGTGCTATAGTCCATGTTGGGAGCTATTATCTTAATGGTACAGGACCTAGGGGATGTAATAATCATGGAAAAAGGGTCTTGACTAAGCTAGAATGAGGTATTGAAATATTATGAGTGACTAGGAATCCATGAAAAGGTGCCTAAAAGGGTCATGCAAGCAAACAAGAGGGATCTATGGATTATGAGTCATAAGACACACTCAAGTTACTAGTTCTACATTTTTATTTGACTATAGTAGACTTAGAGACTCCATTCCCTTGGGTATAATGGTTGAATGAAAATTTGAAATAAATTCCATTATCATAAGCCCATTCAATCATCTCTATAGATATAACTGTAGATTCATTTTCATATACTAGAGAGATTAGAGTTCAAAACCTAGTACAGATGTTCTTCTCCAAGAAGCTTACCACTTCTTCAGTATTATATTTTTTTATGGCTATAAATTTAATCCACCTTTTAAAATATTCTATGGTAGTCAGGACATACTTGTGACCTTCAAATGAATTGGGGTTGATCACCCCAATAAAGTTTATCCCCCATTGAGTAAAGGGTTTGTCAATCATGACTAATTGCAAAGGAATTGCTTTCTTTGGTTCCTTGGTGATAAAAATATAAAATGAGTGACATTCCCTTACATGTTTGTGAGCATCCTTAATAATAGTTGGCTAATAATAGCTAGCTCTAAGAATCTTGTGAATTGTGGTTCTCCCAGATGGATGTCCACTACCTAGTTTCTCATGGAAGGTGCTCATGATTTGGGTGGATTATTTTGAGACACATCTTAGGTAAATTCCTTCAAAGTTTATTCTATAAAAGTCCCCATCCTTTATTAGATAATGGGATTCCTTCAATCTTAGGGTCCTCTTTTACTCCTTGGTTAGCCTTATAAGATAAATACAATTAATTAGTAAATGGATGATGGAATCATATCACTCAGTAAATTTAAAGTTATATTAATCCATGTACATAATACTTATCTTGGGGTTATTATTAATAATCATCTAGATCAAACCTTGGCACCTTACTAGTTTTTTTGTTTTCATTTCTAAGTCATATTGTTGCAAAATAGACATCCACTTAATTCTGCATTCTCCCAATTCATTCTAACTTAACATAGGCTTAGTGTTAGGGTCAGGTAATATAACACACACCTTATTTATAAGGATTTAATTCCTAAATTTCATTACTACCTTAACTAATGCATATGCCTGCTTTTCAATTAATGAATAATTCAACTCAATATTCTTAAAGGTAGTGCTCATAAAAGCTATTGGGTGATCACACCCTTAAATATTATGAGTTAATAAAACAACCATAGTGTGGTTAAATACAAAAGAGTAGACGTAGAAGTTCCTTGAAAATTTAGGACTTATAAGGACTAGAGCTTGGTTGATGAAATCCTTACTATCATTGAATGTCTTTCTAGATTTTTCATTCCATGTTACCTTGGCATCCTTATTAAGCATGTCATTTAATAGCTTGGAAATCTTTGAAAAACTATAAATATAATTTATTACAAAGTTTATCTTACCAAAAAGTGACTTTAGATATTTTATACTATTTGGAGGCTCTATTATATATATGGCCTCCATCCTTTTAGGATATATAGAGATCCCATATTTGGTTGACATGACCTAGTAATTTTCCTTCAACAACACAAAATATACTCTTCTTAGGGTTTAAGTATATTTCATACCTTCTCCATCTCTCAAAAAATTATTGAAGTGATCTTCCCTACTCTTATATAAAATTGTTAAATCATCCATATGTATAATAATACACTTATAATTCAGGCCCTGGAAGGCATGCTCCATAACCCTTTGAAAAGAAGCTCCTATGTTGATTAACCTAAAGGGCATTCTCTTGTAATAAAAGGTTCCCAATTTGGATATGACAGTTATTTTTATCATGTCCTATCATCAACCAACACTTGGTTGTAACTTAAAAATCCATCAATAAAAGACATCATAGTTAAACCTACAACAACTTGTATAACTTGGTCTAGAGAAGGAAGAGGATAGTTATCCTTTTTAGATGCTTTGTCTAGGCTCCTAATGTTAATGCACATTATAATCT
Source organism: Torreya grandis (assembly GCA_037957365.1). Lineage (NCBI taxonomy): Eukaryota > Viridiplantae > Streptophyta > Pinopsida > Cupressales > Taxaceae > Torreya > Torreya grandis. Next base: position 684,765 of record JARHVA010005287.1, on the reverse strand, counting down.
CACCATTATTATTCTTTAATAACACTAAGTTAGCCACTGAAGTAGAATGGCTGATGGGAAATACTATCCTAGCATCTAGCAGTCTCTTAAATTATTTAAAGATCATTAGTTATAGGATAGGGTTTTTAGGATTTTTCTTTTGTGTAAATGGTTTATAGATTTATTTAATGGGTAGATTATGGGTGATGAATCTTGGGTCAAATATCTTTAAGTTGTCATAGCACCATGTTATGATATCCTTATATTTAGTTAGCATCTCTTTAGCCTTATTGTTCTTATTGTTAGTACAAGCCTTTCCTATCTTTACTAACTGGGGTTGATCTTGGTGGTCAATATTTATTGAATTTTAGTATTTTCCACTCACCATGGGAATATTAGTTACCTTATATATTTTATCTTGATAAAATAGCCTTTCTAAGGAAATTATGCCTTTAGGGATTTTATCGTCATTCAACTGAATGGCTCTTCCATCAAACTTTCCTTCCTGGGTTGCATTTTCATTAGTATCATCAATGATGTGAGCCTCAAATACTCAAAAATGAAATAAAATATCTAATGATCATCATTAAATAACTTAAAATGGTTTACATTATCAGGGATTAAGGAACAAGGTATAAAATTAATTTTTAAATTAGGTGAGTCCTAGTAGGGCTTGAGGTTGGCTATAGTAGATGTCAACTAATAAATGCATTGGTTATCTTCTCTAGACATAGAGTCAATCTTAAAGGAATAAAAATACTCAATGAGATCCCAAAACCTAAACTTATACCACTTAAGGTATGAGAGATTGCATTAGTATTTTCTTCTCACCTAGTTGACTACTAGCTCAGACTCACCATAGACTAGTAGTTCCTTAACTTTGTTATTCATAGCAAATTGTAAGCCTAGAATAAGGACCCAATATTCAAAAATATTATTAGTTCAATGGAATTGGAATCTATAAAAATCATGGTACTTTCTATTAGTAGGATCAATTAAGATAACACCAACATCATATCTAGCCTTACACCTAGCACCATCAAAATACAACTTCCATAGTCCAATAACAACATGAGTACTTATAGGATCACATACCTTGGAAGTATCGAGGGTGAAAACCCCTAAGTCTAAGTCAATAATGTTTCATTTATATCATTGTATTCAATGATCATGTGTTTCATCTTTGGTTCTATTTCAACCCTAATATGATTTGAAACTCCTTTCCAAGGTAGCCACAAATGTGAGTAATCAGTAGACATGTAACCATTCAAAGCCTTGGTATAATCCCTACTTAATAAGATCCCATATACATTAGGAATGTCAAAAAAATATATATCAATAAGATTTTAAACCCTAGGTTCAGAGGTTAATTGCATATAAACATTTAATAACTCCCTAATCACTTTAAACCTAGACTTGTCTAATTAGGTGAAAACCTTATCATACTTAATAAGAGTCAAGTCAAATTATTTGAATATACATATATGCATGATGTTAGTAGATGCACTAGAATATAATATAAAATTATGCAAATTATTACCAAACATCCTAATAGTGAAAAATAAAGGGGGAGATTCCACTTTAGTTTTGTACAAAGTCACATTGGCATGGTCAACGTTGGGTGGCTTGTTATACTTCTTTGACAATGACTCTAGTAGAAGTTCCCTTTGCTCTGTGATCTATGTCAGCTCATGAAATGTAATATTAGCCTTTATATTTTTCATATCCTCAACTATATTATATCTAGTTTTATTAGAAAGAGTATGAATATCAACAAAAAGTTTAGGAGTACTCCCTTTAGGTGGATCAAGATTATTGCTTGAAGAAGTGTCTAGAGGAGTTCCAAAGTTATTTGGAGGCATTAAGGTAGTCAAAGGTTGAACTATCTCTCTATTCCTTAAGAGATAACTCTTATTTAAGAATTATTGGAAGGCTTAAATCTCTTCAGGGATCTAATCAGGTTTATTATCCTCTTGAAAAGAGAAATCAAAAGTCTCCACCATGAAGACTTGATCAGATGACTTGGATCTAGAAGCACTTGCATCATTATCCTTATTAGAGACTACTTCAAATGTATCTAATTCTTCCTATAAAGCCTCAAAATCCTTACAAGACTCAATGTCGTTAATTTCACCATGTTTGGTTATGTAATGTACTATGTAAAAATTAGGTAATGAAATATTAGTATGATTAATGTCCAAGTCTTCCTTATAGAAGATGGCTCATAATTCCTATTATTATGAAATATATCATTTTTAAATCTATTATTTGGCCTATTAAACCATTAAAATGAGAAGTTTCTACTAGATCTTTCAATAGTATTTCCAAATTATTTTTGCAGCTACATAAAAATAGTGTTCAAAATTTTAACCAATTTTAGTATAGACTCATTCTCATTTTTAAGAGTTTTAGAACTATTTACCTAGTTATTATTATCACCACTAGTTGGTATTAAATCTCTTTGATAATTTTTACTAAATCCATTAGTGGCATGATGACTCAGAGGTAATTGGAAGGCGAGGATATTTTGGTTGTTTTTTACAAAGATGTTTAGAGTTGGAATATGTGGGTTAATGTTTGGAATAGAATAGGACATTTGTCCTTGGGGTTGCATTTGGTTATTGGTGGTCACTACCTCAAAATAGGCCCTAGCTAATGAAGTTATATCTAGCTGAGACCTTTTTAGGAATACAAAGGTCATAGGATCTATTGTATCCTTATATATTTCTAAATGTAAGGCATCATCAAGTTTATATGGTTCTATGGTCCTACTATACATTTTTTGAAATATATTATTGAATGACATTATGGGCTCATTTTCATCCCTTCTAATGGTGGTGAACTAATGGTAAATAACATAGGGACTGACAATCTTACCAAATTGATCTATGAATGCATTGGTAAAACCATCCCAACTTATGATATAATTGTCATGGAAGTTCAAAAACCATTCATAAACAACATATTTAAAGTTAAAATGAAATATCATATATGGTACATCCTCATGCACAACATTTAGTAACCTTAAGGGAGCTTTAAATGACTTAATTTACTCTTTAATAGTTGTAATACTAGTTGGACTAAATGTATTCAAGTACTTCTTAGGGTTACATGGGAGATCATGTACCACACCTAGAACATTTATTGAAGAGTCTCCCAACCAAGCCATACCTTAATGACGGTGGAAGACAAAGGTACCTTGAAGAGGTAAAGTTGGTAAAGATTTGGATCTCCTATGTTACCTTTATCATGCATCACCTTTTTGTGAACCTTAAGTTCAAGAAAGGGTTCCCTTGTCTCTTAGCGGGATCTTGTCCAAATCCTTCGAAAATCTAGATTAAAGGTTGAAGATCCTATTTGAAATATAATGTATCAGGCTAATATTTATAGAGAACAAGGATTAAGCCTACACATTAAGCTCATTTTCCAAAGATTATGTAAATAATAGTAAAGAACATTGGTCTTTAACTAAGATAACTGAAATATGTATCCAATTATGCAAATATGATCCATCTTTATAAGTTTAAGCTCAAATAATCTTATATCTATGAAAGATATGTCAACATTCTATCAAAACAAGCTATTATAGCCTCAAATACTATAGATTTCCACACTTAAGCTAAATTCACCAAAACTAAGTAGCAAACATCAAATAATTTTGATTTTTTTCTAAAGGAGGCACAAAGATGGGTCAAAGACCATATAAATGTTAATGATATTTACACTTGTAAGTGAAGAAATACTTAAAGGGATAAATACAAAATCAATCTTAGACCAAAACACACCAAAATAGATAAATATCTAGCCACTTGCCAAAGGTTCCCTCCTAACACCAGAATAACACCTTTTTGTTGATGCCTCTAAATGTACCATAGGAGTTATCATTGTTTAAATAATACTTCTCGTTTTAGAATTTCAGGAATTTAGAGCATGAGTAGAAGGTTGTGATAACTTGATGTCACCTATGGTGAAATAGTGGTAAAATAATCTATTGGTGTTCCATAATATTTATAACAAGTGATGGTTATGAGCCATCATGGTCCATTATTTGTGAATTGTAGAGGATATATGTTAATAATCAATGAATTATGGCCCAATTTAAGCTATAGTTTGATCTATAAGAATATTTATAATGACATCTAAGTTATAGTGATTTGGTATAAAAAAGGAACAAAGAGAAGGGTAGGGTAAGAAAGAAACAAGTGATTTTTGATCTTGGACTCAAATATCATGAAAAATTTCCAATGATAACTTGCATTTAAGCAGTATACGCTACAAAATAATATAAGCTCAAATTTCACCACACACTAGGAAAATTTTTAAGTATGATATGAAATTATACAAGAACTATATTTAACTTTAAAGGTTTGTTACCAAACTCAAATAACATTATCACATCAGAATATAAAACAAATGACATAAATCAAATCTAAGATCCTTCAGCTTATTTAGCACATGAATAAATTAGAAACCCTATATCAAAGATCCAAATTCAGAATTCAAAGAAACTATTCAAACTTAAGCATTAGAATCAATAATTGAGAGAAGAAACTACGTTAACAATTAACACATTCAATATAGAAAATATTTGTATAATTCCTTGATTGAATTAAATACTCTAAGTATATAGATTTTCTCAAATTTTCTCTCCCTTTAGGAACAAGGTAGTATTGTCTTTTATAGAGAGACAAGGTAGTACGCTAGTCAGTTATAAGATACAATTGTACCAAAGATAGGGATGGTTGTCCTTCTTCAGAAAGATCTAGAATACACTTGTCTTTTACAATTAAACTAACCTAGGGACAATATGCTAATAAACTAGCATATTCCTTACAAAAGAATATTCCCTATTTTTAAATATTAAAATGTTTTACAAAAGTAATATTAACTATTCGGTGGGCCCATTACTTTGGGACTCCCTTGTTGATCCTATATAAGTTCCATAGCCTTTTTATGTTGTTCCTTGATTAGCTCCAAATATACAAAAGGATTTAAAAATCAAACATCTTCATGATCAACTAAATCATCAAAGTCCCTATCATTCCTAGCCATAGCTTCCTTGATGCTCTTAGCCTCTTCTATCTTTTCCTCAGTTATGAAGATCATGCCTAATATTCTACTATTATCTCTACCATACTAACCCTAGATCTTGATTTTGATTGATTTTAACACCAAAGTGACCCTATGTTTATACTCTATGTCATCAATAATTCTCAAAGTAGTAGTCTTGGAGGGTTAGTCAATATGGTGCAAAGTAGTTGCTTGATTTAGGAAATCATCTCTTCATCATCCTTAAAGAATATATCTAAGCTTACTAAACAAGTACTTAGACATTATATTTTTTCCAACACTATCCCCAAAGAAATATCTAGGTGGGATAGGCTATTAGTTTAGAATTTAGGAATCTTGTTCCTAATCAATATACTGATGAGATCTCTTAACTTAGTCTTTGCCTCCTACCATTCTACTATTAGTCCTGCAGCTACTTCACTTTGTTGGCTTAATGTATCCTAACTCAACTTCATTAAATATAGAAAATTAAACATATCAAAAAATGAATCTTCAAACATATCTAAAATAACATCAATCATTGATAAAATGGCCTATATTTATAGGTTTTCCTTCTCTTTTTCCAAATTATAAATCCTTTGATTCATTCCTCTAATCCCAACCTTTGCTTAAGATGATTCAACCTCAATTAATCTCTCAACATCCTCTTCGTGGATGTGATTTTCACCTAGTTATTGTCCTTCAATTGGAGTCAGACCTACAAAATTTTAAACCTTTTGGAAGGTAAACTCTTTAGTTCCCATCATGGATTTTATAGTGGTGACCCTATCTAATCCAAGTATCTCTTGATTGAATTGCATCATGGAAACTAGTTCTATGAATTTTGGAGGTTTTGGGACCTCAATTCTTATGTTGTTTGATGCTCCAAGAGCATATATTTTCTTACTTTATGGCTCTATAGTTTCCACAATTCTTCTTTCTTCTTCTTCCTTCATTAAATCCCTAATCCATGGCCTTATGTCATCATGTACATCTATGTTGACAACTTTTTTTAATGCCCATTAGTGGGACAAGAAAGGGGTCTTTTGAAATTTCCCATAGATAAATCAATCATGGATGATTAGCCCATGGATGGGAAATTCCTCACTTAATAGATTAATTTCACTTGTGGGGTGAGTAAGGGGGAACCTTTGCCTTTTTGGTCCAATAGGGACCAATGCTAACTCTACCTTCCTTTTTTTTCCTGGGTGCGAATAGGACTATATCAAGAATAAATTCTTTCCTATTCTCTTCTTTAGAATCCCCTACTTTACTTTGTGCTTCTTTAATATGCTTATCTTCCTCATCAATTCCATATGCCTCAACAAGATCTTTGAGGGAACTTTCAACTATCTCATCTGGCTCTAAGGCAATCATGTCCAAATAATCAATTAGAGATGGTGAACTTTGAGAATGGGCTAAAGACGAGGGTCCCTCTCCAAGTCTCTATTCCATCTTTTCCTTTTCATTTCCTTATTAATTTTGTGTTTAAGGTTGTGGTTATTCCAAATGAGGCTACTCTTGAGGTGGCCTAGAAGATCTAGGCAACAAATGATATTGGAGAGGATGCATCTACCACACCTCTCATGTTTATTTATCATCACTTCTTAACCTATGCTAAGGTCAAATATTGTACCCCTTCAGCTTGGTCAAAACTTATTCAAAGCTAATTGATTTGATGTAAATAGTGTCATGGACACTAATTCAATTCACATATACTAGCTTAGGTAATTGTTTCATCTTGAAATGATCACCCACTATATTCTTAGGTTCTCACATTTAGAGTTAATCTAATTGGAACCCAAATGAGTCTTTATGATTAGACATGATCTCCACCTGATTCCAATCTTATAGCATGGTCCTTCTAATGATTAGAGTAAATGGATGGAAAAGTCCTTTCCTCGTCTCTTTACAAATTTCATCAATATCATTGATGAGTTGAGAGGCAATTTTTTATTTTACCAACCTGCTAGGCACATAGATAGGTAATCTATATGGTGAGGAAATGATTCCATAAATTTTGATAACTGTGCAGTTTGGATAGAATCATATATCACCCATCATCTCCTCATATTTATTGATTAATGGATAGACCCTAGGCAAGTGAAACCTTGTATTAGCCTCCACTAGATCTAGGTAGACACAGTCATAGATGAATTTCATATGGTTCCTGGAATTGAAGATGTGTAATTTGGATAGTGGTGGGATATGGTGGTTTTACCCTTAGAAGACTAGTTTTTGATGCCTGAGAAGTTTATGGAAGTAAGGCATCAATCAAGTAAGACATCATGAAGAATTATTTTCTAGCATTTTTCGTGATGGCCATAAATTGGTGACTTAGGCAAATTCTAATCAAGTCTCCAGTAAGAGAGGAAAGGTTCTCTTCTACCATGAAATATACATAAGAGACCCAGGTCTTGTTTACTTATATGGTTGATGGGGCTCTTGATGCTTTGTTTAAAAAATTTATGATTACCTTGATCCCTTCCCTAAATTATACAATTGGTATCCTTCCCTCAAGGTCCCTAAACACATGGTTCCATTATATCAACCATGGTCGAAGGATGGTATCCAAGTCATTTTATTTGGTCCACTCCTTATTTTTTGGTAGGTCTACATGGGGATTTGATATTTTATAGTATTTTTTAAAGGATAGAGGGGAAATGTAGGCAACCCTTTTATATGTTCTCTCATGGATTATCTAATAATTATCAATCCTATAATTCACAAAACTAGGAGCAAGCACATTGATACAATAAATTGCCTCTAGATTGACAATTGCATAATAAAGGCTAGACATTTGAACTATGACTAGCTCATAGTGCTTCCTACTAACTACATAAATTATCTACTCCTCCTTGGTGATGGGTTTCATCTCCTGTATGGTAAATAATAGTTTAGACCAATTCTTATTTCCATTATTTATGGTCATTATGTCTAATTCAGTGTCCTTGAAGACTCTACCTTCATTGTCCATGGATATATAGAGTTATATCTCTTCTCTTAACTACTGCTTATGAGTTTCCATGGCTTCTACTTGAAAATTGTTAATAATAGATTTAAATTGATCTCTATGATGATCTTTTATAGTAAATATCACTATTAAGTTCCTCTCAGATTTAACTATAACAAATTGAGTTCACTTATGTCTCTTTTGTATAGGGTTTGGGGTTTTAGAGACTTAATGGTGGTAGCTCATTTAGCATTTAGCTCATATGTGCTTGGGATTTGATTCAGACCATTGCCTTTATACTTTCACATTTTTTATCATTCAAGATCCCTTTTTTTGTCCTTTTCTTATTTCATGGTGCTTATGTGGCATCCATATGGACCTTTCATGATAGTTTTCATAAATGCATTTTAAGCACTAGTTGTTGTCATTAAAAAATCCCCCATTTTATTTCACACCATTGGATGAATATCCTATGAGTGATCATGAATTGTTGAGCTTGATTTGGGTCCTTGTTTGTGATTAGATCTTTTAGTATTAAGCCTTATGGTTTTTCCACTTGGCACCTTTACAGGCCTTCCTAAGCTCTATATCCTACATCAGTCCTTTTTTCATTGAGCATTGGCCATCTAGTGAACTAGTGGGATTTTGAAAGGTAATCAATGCCCTCATTTTATTAGATCATCTTCACATAATTAATCATAGACCATTATATCTTTTGTATCCTCACGTCATTTGATTGGGCTCTAAAATGAAGTGAGAGCCATTAAATCTTGCAAGATACATGAAGGCTAATTAGTGCATGATCTATATAAAAGACTTAGGATAAAATGCCTAAAGCTAAGTTTATTTATATTAGTGAACATGAAAAATTATGTTAAAGAAATTTTATGCTATGTTTTTTAAATTATATAATCAAAATGACCCTTTGAAAGACATTATTAAATGTATTCTTTGCCTAAGTAAAAGATAGATGAGATTGAATTTGATGTCCTTACAGACATCAATGATGAACTCATGGGAACTAAATTATGTTCAAAAGAATTTGAAATTTTATATCTTTAAGTCCCTAGGTTCTAATGAGGGAGTTCCATGTGGTGGCTTCATGACACTTCCTAGGTCTCTAGATTCATCTCACTCCATTCAATCAAAGATCATGATGCAATGAGAGCCATCGAATCATGATCCTATTACATTCATTCTATTAGCTTAGTTTAATGTGTATGACCCCTTTACCTTAATCCTTAATTATATGTATTTTTTGTGTTGATCTCATAGGCCTTCCATGATCCTTCAACCTTTTAACTATTCCTCACTCCATCCAATCGAGTTTTCATGATAAAGTGAGAAATGTTGGATGCAGGATAAGGGCTCAGCATTATCGAGGCCTTCATTCCATTATATTGTGAGGAATGAGGAAGAATGAACTATAGGATCTCATTGAGATGCATGTTTTTTAAGTTAAAGTTTGGGTTCTCCTCACTACATCAAATCAAGCCCCATGATGAAGCGCTAGCCATTAGATCATGAGAAGTAAGGAAATTAAGTTAGGACTAGTAGTGACATAAAAGACATAGCCTAAGGTTTTAAGGCTAAGGTCATATTTGTATTAATAAATATGATGGGGATTTAGCATTAAAACTTTATGCTAAGTCATAAATTAAAGGGACCAAGTTAGGAAATATTAAAAAGGGACCCTGTAAAATGAGTATTAGACCTAGTTAGAAATGTGAAGAATTAAAAAAGGGGAAATAATAAAATAGACCTAGACTATTTGGGCTAAATTTAAGTTGTGTTAAAAAACATGACCAAGCTTTTAAAATGACATTTATGATTAAGTATAGAATGGATTTTTAAAATTTCCCATTGGTTTAGTTCCTTCCAATATTCAAATCTGAACTGAGGGTTCATGTCAAGGTTTTGAAACATGGATTTGTCAGTAGGAACACCATGGAACCTACAACTAGAAGAAACGAAGACCATTTATTATCAATGTTAGACAAACTTAAAGTTAAAAAAATTAATAAGAATGTCTTTAATAAATTGGATGATCTTAAATTTATACCAATGATCTCAACATGCCAGGTTTTTCAAGTTAAGATTTAGGGTATCTCAAGGGTCCCAATTTTTTAAAAATGGGGGTATGTTGGACTCAACACATAGTAAATAGATATATTTGTAAAATAAGAATGGCATTGCATGTGGGAGATAACAAGATCTAGTTAAGAGATTACTAAGGTCAAATTGAAGCTAGTTAAGATTGAAACACTTTAAAAGGTAAAGAATATGTGATTATGCCACCACCAGTAGGATTTTATTGATTTGATGCATGATAATTAGTGTTTAAATTTGTTTAATGATTTTAGACATGATTGCCAAAAAAAAAACCCCCACTCACTATTATTTTTTTATATGTATGGGAATGCTTTGATATTTTTGGGGGTGTAACTCAAAACTCATGGAGACAAGGGATTTTTCTACAAGGAGTTTGATGGGAGATCCATGCGATCTTATTTAGTAGCCTACACATGTGGGCCTACCAGAGAGTGCAACCATTTTTTTAGATCTTAGTTGGTTGTTTATTTAGGTAGATGTTGGATAGTATGGCTCCATTGTAGATAAGAAGGCAGAGAGATAAGGAAGAGAAAGGAAGAGGGGGGTGATATCCATTCCACTACAATTGACCCAAGAGATTGTGAAAAGTAAGTAACCTACAAATTTGATTTAGGGATTCTCCTTATTTATTTTGTAGTTGTAAATAGATCCATGGAATATTATATAGAGGGCATCAAAATCACATTAAGAGGTTGTGAGACTTCCTAATGAGCCTGTAGTGCCATGAAAATAATTGTAATCCCTTATTTGTTTGATTGGGATTTGATACCTTGCCTATGAATGATATGAGTGTATAAAACTATGTGGATTTTTCTTAAAATTAGTTAGTTTAATTTAGGGATTTGTTTATAAAATAATTATTGTAATTTAATAGATGTAGTTGTATTTTTAAGAAGAAATTGTTATGGAATAAACTCAGCCTATATGTTTCTTTTTATTTTCCCCCGTATGAGGAACTATCATGTTTATATTCAAATCCTACAATAGGGTGAACTCTAAAGAATGGTACTTATGATATAATGTTAAATTAAACCCTAAAATAAATTATAGGTAACATTATTTGGTCTTAGATTTGATAAATTTTAACTGAAAGGTTTTATTGATTGTACTATTTTATTTTAAATCAATTATTTTTATTATATGAGGGCATTGGGGGTTCCCTAGGAAGTCATGGGACTTCATGAGGAACCTACAACCTTTAAATTTATTCTATCTCTTACTAAAACTACTTAAACCTCCTTTCATTTTGCCCAAGTTATGCACAATTTCCATTTAAAGGATTTTTGTGAAGTTTATGTTGACTATGTATAGCTAGTTAAAAGATATGAGTGTTGCATTTGATTTTTAACAAGAAGCTATATTAGAGTGTGAGATTTTGTAAACCTTGAAAAGAAGTTGTAAATTTATGTTGATAGGTTGTTTTTAAGCATGGAAGGAAAAATTTAACTATTGTTTAGAATGGATTTTTTTATTATCATATGTTTGAATGCCATTATATTTTTTTATTCAATCAGTCATTATTGGATTCATTGATTTGAAAACCTATCATTGATGTTATTACTTGGTCTATGATTCATTGAATATCCTTTAAGGTTGTATGCATCCATTTAATTTTGGGTTTTTATGTTAAAACCATTCAAAATTTAAATGATTCAAATGAATGATTTGGATGTATTATGAATCATCCTCACTTGCTAAAAATAGTACCCTATAATACTTGAGCCACATGATTTGGATTTAAGCATGACATTTCAAAATTTATAGATTTTAATATCCTTAGATTTGTTTCTATAATCCTACAAAAATGCCAGAAGTCTTTTTATTTTTTATGGTTCTTATGAGTTGCTTAACCTTCTTTTGTGTATAATGTGTTGTGTTTTTTATGAATACTTATTACTTAGTTATTTATTATGTTAATTGGGTTAGTGGATTAGAATCCATGTTGAGTCATCAACCTCATTATGTACTTTGATGCTAAAACCACCATCCAACTAATAGATGGGGTGGTTAGGGCCACTGTATGGTTGAGATCATTTGACTATAATCATGGGTTTGATATCTTGTTCATTATTATGTACTTCCTTCTTGGATGCTTGTGATGAAAGTGTTATTATATAAGATTATAGTATTTGTATTTCTCTGATGGTTCTACTAGAAATAGTTAATATGGATCTTCTTAGTATAATAATTTTCTTTAATTGCTTTTCAATTATGAAATTTCATCTCTCCTATATAAGTATTATTAATTGCATTTTGAGCATGTAATTTTAAACTCATTTGGATGATATATAATGACATATGACATATCATATAGGATATTATTTTTCATAAATCATTATTTTTGTGCTAGAATTAATCATGGAGTATCATAGTTTTTCATTGTTACTATCTTGACTTACAAGCATGTATCATGAGATTTAGAAATATGTATTAGATTTAGGAGATGAGCACTTGTAACTAGGTTGTACGGTTCTTTTATTCTTTTATGAGGAGATAAAAGTTATGTACAACCTTGTGTAAAGGATTTTATATGCTTGTGTAAAGTTACATCTCACGTGATAGTATAGTAAGGTATATGAGGTAAATAAGGAGTTTGTTGAATTCAATTGATGTTCTTGTTATTTTAAACATGTATCCTGAGTATTTATTATATATTAATTATAACATATAGCCATCTATAACCTTATTAAGTATTTATTTGATTGTATCAAGTGAAATATAAGTTAGGTACAACCATAAAAAGTGCTGCTCAAATTACTATTTTGACATCATTCACTTTTGTTTTGGGGTCATCATGTTGGAACATTAATCTTGTACTTAGATAAGCCTCATCCATAGATATAATTTAATGTTTAGTTATTCCCCAAATATAAGATGAGGTGTCTTCTATTATAAATTTACCTTGTTGTCCTTATGATCATTAAAGTTTTAGTATGGACCGATTATGTTAAACCTTATAAGAATGATACCCTGATATCAATGTATGAAATAATCATACTAGCTATCATCTATATCTTTTTATGGTTTACATGTGGCTTTACCATGATGGAATTAGTAATGATGATTTTTACTATACAACTACAACCTAAAATTTCTATGTATCATTTTACAAACTATGGAAATTTGGATTTTGTATATACATTATTTTTTATAGTCTTATACTTAAATTTTTCATTGTATAACTTAAGAGTTCTGTCTTCTAATTTATTATTACCATTTCCTTTATTTCAAAAATAAATGACATAAAAAATTTATGATAGTTTGAACCATATTCATTTGGGTTCTATGAATTACTTGTAATAATGTTCATACTAGTTTAGAAAATCATAATCAAGGATCCACTATAAATGGCAAGTGTAATTGTTACCAATTCCTTGAGATATCTTTACTAATAGCATAAATCAAGGAAAATTAGAAGAGGATACTTATCAGATCTAGTTGAGAGACTTTTTACACTATTCTACTTATACCATTCTTAATTTATCAACTAATTTATTTAATTATATATTATGTAATGATGAAAGGGCATAATGTGAGGACCCTATAATCAGAGATCATTTTATACCTTGATAGGTAGTATTATGATAAGAGGTGCTTTTACTAAATTTACAAATAATGTTATTATGGCAAGATTAACAATGAATTGATTGGTTCTCTTTCAATATAAGTTGACTTATGGTACTTCATTTTGGTTATTCATGAACAAGGGAATAGTTTAAGCACAAAGTAATAAGTTGGTCATCAATGGAAGGTAACACATATAATCTATAAGTGTTATTAAATATAATTTGGTTCATATAACTATTATTATATGACTATTATGTAGTTGATAAATAATGAGGGTAGGGTGTGTGGTGACCCCAAGATGATAATTAGGCTATCTAACTCCAATATGTAGCAATTCTCCCCCTTACTCGTAAGCAACTCATTTATAGAACTAATGTAGGAACTTTTGATTATGCATTAAATATGAACATGATAAGTATATATTATAACTAATTTATAACTAAGGGTATAATAATTTAATTTTATTATCATATTCCCTTGATTAAGCATGAGTTAATTATTAGCTAAAAAAATAAGGACATAAAAGTATGAGGATCCCACCCAAGATTTGGAGATGCAATATTAATGGGTAGCGACTATTCAATTCATCTATCCTCTTAAGTTTTACTAATTGGTGAATGCCTCTTTAAATGTTTAATAACTAGTTATTTCATACTGAATGATGAATGCTGGTGTAAAAAAAAATGTAATTACCTACCTAAAAATTAACTATATGATGACAAGGGGTTTACACATTGTGTAATCCACCTCCTTCATGCAGTGAAACATCATTTTTATCCTTAAGTCTATTGAAACTAAATTTTTTTGGGGTGTGTATGGTTGTTGTGAATAAGGAATACGTAGAGGTGAGGGTAGTCTAGTGTTAGTCCAAAAAACAAATGAAAATAACACGCTAAACACTTAACACCTCTAGGCTAGACAATAGGGAGAACATAAGTAACAAGCATATAAATGAAAACACAACTAGAATATAAAATAAATAATTATTTTACCTTCCTTGAAGCTTTGAATGGATTATTGAAGTGGCTTAATAAGTTTTTTGCATTAAAAAATCTTTATTAATGAATCTCCATTTGTTCCTTCTCTCATTAGCACCTTGGCTTGGCTAATTGTCTTATGAATTTTCCATGGTAACATTGCACTAATGAAGCTTATGGGGTAAATCTTGCATAATAACACTACACTATCAAAAATTTTCTCTCAATAAATGAGCATTATAACTTTGGATTATGAGAGATTAGAGATATATAGGTATGGACTTATATTTATAACCTTCAAAGTTAACTCTCACCCAAGGTGAGTTAAGGTTGATTTTAAACATGGAATGAGTTCAAACTAACCCTAGGTGATTTGAGGCTAACTCCAATTGGGTTAAAAAGTTGTATTGTAATTATTATTTTCAATTATTATGTATAAATCTCAAATTGGAAATTTTGAGATATTTTAGAAGATATTGACAACTCATAAAGGCAAAATGATGAAAAGGCTTGATATTTTAAATTTTGGCATATCCAGTTTTAGATATTTATTAATTATAAATGCATTTTTTAAATAAGTATTTAATATAATTTAATTAGATGATTTAATTTCATTATCATTTTATATCTTTTAATAATTGATCAAGTGCCCCACTTACTAGGTCCATAGGCCAAACTACCAATTTGTAGGTCACAAGGTGGCTGAGGATGATTCTGTGAGATTTTATCATCATGTATGGTAGAATAACCCAAATAGGTATGCCTCGAAATGATTATGACTATTAATAAATGATGTATGGATTAATTTGGGAGTTTCAATGATTCCAAAGATTAATTTTCAATGTTTGGTATAAATAAATCTAAAGTTAAATAAAAAGTTAGTTATGGCTAGAATGGGGTGTCTATATTTTACCTGTATTTGGGAAGGCATTGTAATCTATAGGCAAAATAATGTCTTCTCATATAATAAAAAATATTTTAATAAATAAAGAAGACAATGATTGAAGAATAAGATCCAAATAACATTTGGGAAGCCTATAATGATGCCCCCTCAAGGGAGTGATCAACACAGATTATTGATGGATAGTCCCTTAAAAAGAAGCAGGAAGAAGAATGAAATTAACCCATGGGTAATATTAATCCAATCAAGATAATTCTTGCACACATTTGATTTAAAAAGTACTAATTTTCCCAAAGGCAATTATAATCAGTAACAAATGTTGACACACTGATTTTTCCAAGGGTAGTTATAATAAATGGTATAGGCACATGCCCCAATAGAGTGGATGAGTTAAAATAATGATTTTCTAATAATTTGTAATAATCATTAAGATGATTTGGATTGAATAATTATTTTTGGTTGTGCCTTAGTAGGGAAAATTGGTAAACATAATTCAAGGATATAATATGTCATACATATTAAATATGAGTGAGCACAAATGTAGATGTGATGGTTTAATGGAATGATAAACAAGCAATACCCATAATAAAGGATACATGAAAAGGGAAGGTCACACCCCCTAATGGTAGTGGAATGGAAAAGAACCAACAATGGATTTACCCTAGTAGGGTAGATTGAGGATGATTGACTAGGTGTACATATGATAGATGTTTTTGGATTTCACGGCTTTATATCTCTCTAGGAGATGGTAAGCTAGGTTTTTAATTCTTAGTATTTTGAAATGTTTTAGGGTATATTAAATTATTATATATTGACAAAATACCATTCTCAAAATGGCATTAGTATTGACCTAGGTTTCATACAAATTGATGAGAGAGTTTGCTGAAATTAGTCATAAAATGGTGAGTGTTAGAAAAAGGGTAACTAAACTAACATCAATGTGATTCAAGTGTTACCTACATAGTCCCACTAGGAACTAAAATTACTATAGTTATGACTTAAAATGGAATAATATGACTAGGTAAAAGTAAGTTTTTGATTTAGGTAAATAACATAGTATGGCAAGAAGAATGACAAGGTGATATGGAAATAAATAATAAAAGTGTTGTTCTTAAATTTTGCATAGGTGGTTATAATTTGGAAATAAAGGTATAGGTTAGTGATGCTAATTTTCCCAAAGGTGGTTATAATTAGTATCACATAGTGGGATACTAATTTTCCCAAAATTGGTTATAATTAGGAACACTCATAATGAATCAAAACAATAAATGAAGGATGCAACTGCTAAACTAAGACACTGACTCTATCTAGAATACTTAATCAGCTATTAAAAATTCATTTGAAAACCCTCGTTAAATCTTCCCAAAGATCAAATGAAATAGAACCAAGGTCAAAGTGTTGGGTAGGGAGGGTAAAAGAAACTTTAGTCAATAGGGTTGGTATAGTAGAATGGTAAAGGGTATGGCACAAGGAAAATGATATTATGAAAATTGACTATAGTAGTAATAGGATTTCCCCAAAGTGACAAGGTAAATTTTAAGGTATGAAATAATGGGAAGGTAAATGGAAAATGAAAATGGCAAGGTAAAGATATGGTTATGCTATTCTTAGTGATGTGGAGATGTATGTCCTGATCAATGACTAGAATGCTAAATCATGAAAATTATTAGCCCATACCTCTTTTGAATAATTACTCTATCATGAACATGCTACATATTTAGAATTCAATAATGTTTTTGTGATCTTCATTGGTTGTTGATTATGTTTCATTAAAATCTCAAGATAAGATGTCTTTGTAGCTTTTATAAAGGAAAGTATGGTCAAGGATGGTAAATAAGGATAAATATTGGCTGATGGGTCTAGAATGAATAAATGGATTATAATGGTATGTATAATGGTTGGGTAATAAATGAATATTGGAATTTTCAATCACTTAGAATATTTTTTATTATGGATTCAACATAATTTTGGTTGTGGTGGGCCAAATATTTATGTATACACTCTTGATAGGACCACCACATTTTTCTATTATTTTGACCTAAGAGTAGCTACCATCTGATTATGTGGTATAATGGAAGTTATAATAATTTTATCTTCAATAATGTCTTAATCAAGTAGTGAATAACTATTATGCTTAATGGTTAGTTCCTTGAAGAATTTTTCACCAATGTAGTTGTATTTATTTCCCCATAACACCTCCAAGAATGTTTCACTAAGGAATGTTGATTTTTGACTCTGATTGTCATCTAGCTCCTCAAATAAATTTTCACTAGAATATGCCAAGTTTGGACTTTAATTATCCCCTAATACCTCAAAAAATGTTTCACCAAGATATTATTCTACTTCAACATGTATTTGGTCTTGGTCTCCCAATTATTATGTAACTGATATGTTTTCATGGATACATTTCGATAGGGTATGATTCTGTCAATCCCAATTGACACTTGTGGGAGGTAGAATGCCAATATAATTTCTATGTTAGTTGGTGGTAATGGCATGTAGAATGGTAATGGAATGAGAAGAGGAAGTACAACCCTTATATAAGATACTAGGAGAACTTATATTAAAACTTAATTAATCATCCTCAAAAGCTATAAAAGGATCACACAATTATTTAAATTGATCTTCAAGGCATATGTAACCAATGTTGTAACAACCAAAAATGTATTCTAATTGTAAATTTGAGCCTGACTCATGGGACTCTAAATATGATTTTGAGACTAACATTGATTATGCTTCTGATGCTAAATTTGATATTGGTTTAATAATATAACATAACATCAATATTGTGTCTTTCTTTGGTGTGGATGTTGCTACAATGATGTCTTATTAAGTGTTTGGTATTGGACAAGTAATAACCTATGATGGAATAATGCGATCTTCAAAACTAAACTCATCTAATAAGGGTTAAACATAGGTTGTCTTGTCTATAGAAGACTCCTTAATGAGTGGAAAAAGGTGAAAATATAAATCCATAGATTTTATCTTGTCAAAGGGAAGCTCTTTAAAAACAAGACAATGGTTGAGATAATGATTTTCCCCATAACAGTTATAACTGTTAAGAAGTTACTCAAAAAAGATTGGTTTGTCAAAGTAAGACTTATAAACCAAAGGGAAATGATCAAAAGGTGATTCATCATAGGCTAAATTATCACAAATAGGTGTTTTAACAAAATATCACTATTTGTTGGTTCTCTTGGCCTTGGTTTAAAATTAGTTGTAAAATATCAATTTTAGAAACATCTTGGTCTTTGAATGGTGGATCTTGAAGAATTAATAACTAGCCATATTGTGGCTCAAAGACTGGCATGGTTTTTCTAAAGTTGGGGATGGTTGGTAATGGATGAAGGATAATTAGTGGTTCTATAATGACAACTTTATAAGTAAGCTTATCAAATATGGGCTTAACAAATATTGATTACTAGTCTAAGATGATAACTATGACTTGTCTAGTCATAATTTCATAACCTTAATAGGATAATGAGATACCATACATGGAAGTGCCTGAAATGGTAATGTAAGGGCATTGAAAAGTTTGGTTGATAATAAAATCCAAATGATGAAGGACTTTTATGGTAATGTATATATGTTGCAAATCTTGTTTGCTAATGTAATCCCAAGGATCTGTTTGTGGTATGGTAATCCTTAGACATTATGGAGCTTGGTTGCTCATGTAGGCCATAAAAATATTAATGGTGTAGGTAGGGGATCATGTACCATTTTCATTTAAAGGTTGAACTTGGTATGTTAATTGGCCAAAAGAAGGGGTTGTCACCAGATACTATGTTTGAGGGTCATTCCTTTGTTAAACTTATGGAATGTAATAAGATATCTTAGGATCCATCTCATAAGCCACATCGATATATGAAAAAGGGTCATGCCTTTATTCAGCATATGAAATTTTATAATATAGATCAAGATTTATATCATAAGCTACATTGTCATATGAATTTTGAGTAAAAGAGTCAATGGTCACAAAGTTATGGTATCCAAGATTATACATGGTCCTACTATATATGTAATGAGGTAAGTGTAGATCCATGGATAGGTTACATGTCAAAAAAAGGGTCTAAAGATAACAAACCATTGAGGTCTAAAAAGGGTCCTTTATCTTTGTAAAAGAGGCACAAAGGAAAAAATAACTAAACTAGGAAAGTGAAGGACAAAACAAAAGTGAAACTGGTCTAACAAAATGATATTGATTTGACCAAAGGTGGTTATCATTATCACCAATAGTAACACAAAGATTGAAACTCATTTATGGATATAGTACTAATTTTCCTATAGCTGGTTATAATCAATTACAAGAGTGTCTAAACAAAGTAGAGTAATTATGAACTAGAGTCAAGAGATATCAATCATTTATCCAAAGGTAGTTATAATCATAATAAAAAAAGGATAGACTTAGAAACACAAAACTTGAAAAAGAACTAGAAATCAAACTAAATTAAGTCAATTGGCTTAGATGACACTTGATAATTGGCCTACTTAAGTCTCAAAGTTTGACTCATAAAAATGATTGGAACAAAGAGACTAGGACACTTGAAAGATTGGCATAAAAAATTCATATAAATCACATGGCAACAATGTGGCTTAAAAGGATGATCTAAAAAAGTCACAAATAAATCAACAAGTATTAGGTCTAGGCAAGGGGTCTTTAGATCAAATATGAAACCAACCCATGTAACACAATCCAAACACAAAAAGAAAGCAACCTAAGACTAAATTAGACTAGGATTTGGTGTGAACCTGATTAGCTTAAGATTTTTACTATGAAATTTTGATATTTAAATTTAATAAAAAGACAAAAATGTTCTAAGGTAAAAGGCTAGACCAAAATATGTAGCATAATCATGAATTTAAAATAAAAAAATGTATAAGAAAGGTTTAAATTTGGTTTCAAAAGTAACAAGATATAGGAACAAATCCAATAACATAATGACATGATTTAAAATAAATGACATGTCAAAATAATTTGGGATTAGAATATCCAAGGCAAATGTTTTTAAAATAATATGGCCAACATAATGATTCCCCATGTAAACAAGAGATACACAAATGTTTTTTTGAACAAACTTCTAAGACAAAAAATGTGACACAAACAAACAAAGTAACACCTCTTAGGCTAAAGGGTGTACAAGATAATTCGAATTTTTTTATACTTAGTTTGATGTGGTATGACAAACAAATAGTTTTGACTCAAGACCATGAAATTAAATATACAAACAACATAAACACCTAAGTGTATCATCCTGATCCTAAAAACTAACAAGGTGGCTTTGTATTGTCAAATTAAATGAATATAATTGATATTGAGAGAAAATTTTGTTGTTAATCCAAAAAATCAAATTCACATGAAAATTAGGGTTTTTAAGACCTCTCTTCTCTCAAGATTTCATACAGCTACATGGAAATTTAGGCTAATTCCCTTCATTGACATTATATCCATAGCAATTAGTGTTTTCTAAATATACATTTTCATACATTCTAAATGGTCCTATATGTGTGGTTAACACTAGGTCACAACACATCATTTGGATCCATGCTAACTGGATTCTTGTGAAAAGGTCTTATCCATTTCACGACCACTTCATATGTCAATTACTTAGTGTAGTGTGATCTCCAAGTTAATCATATGTTTTGAGGAATTCTCTTATTAACAAATCTTGTTTAATTGATCAACTAAGCATCCCATTAAATCAACCTTAATTTTTATACCCCTACCATGGATTGGGATTGAAGTGATTCCAAGAGATGGATTCCTAGGTCAAGACTTCCCTAGAGAACCTATGGGGAGGTGATGAACTCTCACCAACAAGCCAAAATGTACAAAAATAAAGAAAGTTGAAGGACTTTAGGGTTGTTTTGGGGTCACCCAAATCACTCAGATTTTGGGAAGGGCCATATAAACTTTCCTTTCATGCTTTTAGATGAAATGATAAGTGATATAAGTGGCCATTTTTTATCACCCAAGTTCACTAAAGGGGATAGTGGGTAATCATACACATGACACTCATCTTTAAAAAAAAATTAACAACAAACATAAAAATGATAACTCTTATAAGTATTTAACTAAAGTGTGAGTTCATTTTTATAGCACTAAAGGAAATATGTCATGCATTTTATCCCTCTGGCATTATGTGAAAACTTCAAAAGATGAAAATAACTCAAGTAAAATATTTTAAAACACCAAATCTAAATATTTATTTTTAAGCCTAGAGTGTTTAAAACTATCTCTTCTAGGCCTTTAGTTCCTAAAAAATATGGTAGGAGGTTCTTATGCTTAGAAGCAAAATTTAATTGGGAAAATGGCTTTTGTAAATTAACTCTCAGGTTTCAAAAACCTTACACACAATGCAAAGTCATATAAACATAGAAAAATATCACAAATTTTCCAACAAATCCATAATTAGTTGTCACAAAATGTAATCTCTTGAAAAATAGTGTGTTAGCACAAAATCACAACCCTTAAAGCAATATCATAGATTTCAAGGTAATACTACAACTCTTAAGGTAAAACTACAAATTAACTTGTAACATAAAATAGATAGTATAAAATATATATGATTAATGCAATATCATGACCTATCAATCAAAATCAATATTTATCTTGTAATATCATTAGTTATCATGCTATATCACTACTTATCATGAAATATCATTACTTATAATACAACATCACAACTTATTATGCAACACAAAATGGTTAGTGGGAAAAATATGATGGTTAAGGCAATATCACAAATGTTAATGGAATATTACAATATTTAAGGCAATGTCATGACTATAGAGTCATGATATTGTGTAATATCATAATTTTAGAGAGCAAAATTGTAACTATATAGAGCAAAATCATGATTTCCTATAAAATGTTGATGAGCCCTCAATTTCTAATTTTTTACTCAGCAAGTTTTTATTGTGACATGAAAATTATTACGAGGATATCCTAAAATGACATGGGAAGAACTTTGTGGGGTGTGGGTCCCACCGTGCATGTAATCATGTGAACAAAGAATACATAGAGTAGAGGTTATTCTAGTGTTAGTCTAATGAAACAAATCCAAATAACACACTAAACACTTAAAACCTCTAACCTAGACACTAAGGAGACCATAGGTAATAATCATATATATGAAAACATAGCTACTTAAGGAATTCTTTGGAGCCAAAAAGATACTTAAGGAAGTTAATTCTACTCTTTTGTGTTTGATTCCAAAAAAGATAGGAGCTAACTCCCCTGATCAGTTTAGACCGATCAGCCTGTGCAACTCATTCTATAAGATCATATCTAAAGTCCTTACATCTAGACTTATTCAAGTGATCCCTTCAATTATTGCCGACCAGCAAAACAGATTTATCCCAGGTAGACAAATCCTTAATTCTATAATTACTATTCGTGAGAACATTTATTCGTTGTTTATTTCTAACAATGAGGGATTCATTATGAAAGTTGATATTGCAAAAGCTTATGACAGGGTGGACTGGTTATTCCTTTCAAATAGTTTAAAAGCTTTTAGCTTTAAACAAAAGGTGGTTGATATGATTTATCAGTTGATATCTACTACTTCAATTGTTGTATTGGTAAATGAGAGCTCATCCCATTTCTTTAATCCATCAAGGGGATTGAGACAAGGGGACCCTATATCCCCCATTCTGTTTGTAATTATGGCTAATTGTATGGGAAGAAATATAAGAGACATAGTTCATAAATGTTTATTTAAGGGTCTTAAACCCTCTTCTCATCCTCTAATATGCTCCCATGGACAATTTGTTGATGATACTATCTTCATGGGGCAATCTGAAGTCAAGGAAGCTAGAACTTTGAAGCAAGCTATAAATTTATACTCTTCTGCCTCTGGATAGTTGATTAATTGGAACAAAAGCATAGTGTTCTTCACTAATACCCCTATTCAGAGATAGAACAAAATAGATAAAATTCTTGAATGCTCTATTGGTTCTTTCCCATCCTCTTACCTGGGTCTCCCTCTTGGGATGAAAGTCCTTGAATCCTTTTGGGAAGATCTCATTAATAAATTTAGCAAGAAACTAGCAAGATGGAAAGGAAATTTTCTCAGTCAGGCAGGAAAGCTAACCATTCTTAAAGCAAATCTTCAAAGCATACCTACTTATGCTTTAAGTCTTTTCATAATTCCCACCAAATATGCAGAAGCAATTGAAAAAATCTAGAGAAACTTTCTTTGGACAGGAATCGAGGAAAAAAGGAGAATGCCGTTAATTGTCTGGGAAAACATATGTAAACCTTTCAGGGAAGGAAGATTGGGAATAAGGAATATAATAAGTATGAATACAGCTCTCTTAGCAAAATATGGATGGAGGGCTTTTCATGAAAACAAAGAATGGAGCAATATATGGAAGCAAAAATATTTATTTAATGCAAAATCCCTCTCTGAATTCTTTTCTTACCCTGACATAACCCGTCCATCTTCTATATGGGGGGATATTCAGGGTACTAAACAAGTTTTAGAAAAAGGAAGCTCCTAGAATGTAGGTAATGGAAAAAGGTGAATTTCTGGGAGGATGTTTGGTTAAAAGAAATCCCTTTGATAGAAGAATTCCAAGATAAAGAAGTAATTGACTGTTGTAAGCAAAGATATGGAATAAAGGTTAATCAATACTGGCTGAACAATTCTTGGGTGAACCTTAATGATATTGATCAAGGTTTCAATCATATTCAAATATCCCTCAATGCTATTTCCCTCTTTTCTAATCTTGAAGATAAGATTGTTTGGCATGACGAGCCTAGCGGACAATTTAAAGTTTCTACCATTTTTACTTCAAAGAGAAACGTTAACCAACCACTGTGGACACAGGCCTAGATCAAGGGACTCATCCCTAAAATCAAAATCTTCTTCTAGACCCTTCTTGAAAACAAAATCTTGACTCTTGAAAACTTACAGAAAAGAGGAATAAACATAGTGAACAGATGTATTCTATGCAAAAAAGGTTTTGAAGATAGAGATCACTTGTTTGTGAATTGTTCCTTTACGCAACTAGTCTGGAAAGAAATCCTCAATATTTGGGGTATTGCTTGGATTCAACAAAAAGTGTGGATCTATCTTTTAAAAGTTGGTATTGTCCCTCTAAGAATCCTGATGTTCTTTTTTTATGGAAACTAACTCTTCCCCATATTTGGTGGGGAATATGGAAAGAAATAAATAACCGTATTTTTAGAAGTAAAGAACTTACATGATGGGTAGTGGGGCATAACATCATTAGAGCTATCAAGGAGAATTTTTCATTGCAAAGGGATCCTAATCCTACATTTCAAATTGATAATCCTTTAAGATCAGAAAAGTCTAATGTAAAAAATGAAAATCCTAGACTTGGTGTAACTTGGAATGTCCCCCCTCATGGGTGGATCAAAGGGAACTTTGATGGAGCTGCTAAAGGGAACCCAGGGAATGCAGGATGTGGAGGAGTCTTGAGAAACCATATGGGAAATGTAATCAATGCTATTGCAATTCCCATTGGTAAGTCGAACTGCCATATTGCTGAAGCATGTGCTGCCCACCAAACCATTAAGCTAGCTATTGAATCGGGATATTCTAAATTATGGTTGGAAGGGGACTCCTTGAATATCATAAATATCTTAAATAATAAAAATTATATCTCATGGTCAATAGAGGCTATGGTGATGGGAATGAAAACTTTAATTAAAAAATTTGAGAAAGTCACTATTACCCATACTTACCGTGAAGCAAACGGAGTTGCTGATTGGATAGCAAATTATGCAGTTTGAGTAGGACACAAGGTGAGCTGGCAGGAGACATTAAACAAGAACGTGGATCTTAGAGCACTTGTTCATCATGATGCAATTCATGCTAAGGAGGGAGAGATCAGAATGGAATAAAAAACTAATGATTCGGGGGAGTGGATCTACGGAGGAAGATATACACTCATTAAATAGAAATGTTCTAGAGTACACGAGGAGGACTCAAAATGTGCCAAAATATAGGTGAGTTTTGTTCCAAATTGGTAATAGTCAGGTTCATTTTTTAGCTGACAGGGGTTGGGCATTAAATGAGATTAGTATGGCTCGAAATAGGAAAGGAGAACCAAGGATGCAGGAACCCAAATATTGTGAAGAGTGGAAAGCAAAAGATGTCTGGAAGATCCTGCAGAGAGGAAAGGTTGTGAGTTATATGGAACGGCTTCTTGGCTCAAAACCCCATATCACAATGGCTTTTTTCAAAAACTGGACTGATGATAAGGTTACCTTGCATGGCATTACGATGAATCTCACTGAGGAATTCATAGCAGAGGTGACGAGGCTTCCAATGGAGGGAATTAAATTTTCAAAGCCGACAAGCATTTCCAATGAGGCTTTTTGTAAATTCCCTAAAATGGATGCTGAGGAGCAGTAGTTGGAAAAAAGTGGAGATTTTTTTAAACTAGAGTAGATTAAGGGCATCTAGAGGGGCGTCCTATGCTGTATCCACGAGTACTTCATACTTGATGGAAGAAGCAAAAGAGTCCAAAAAATTCACTTTGTATTTCTCAATCACTTCAGACACAAAGTAAGAATCTCCTTTCCTTTATATCTGCATTTTTCCTTGCTCCAAAGTCTATTCGCTCATAAGAAAAAGGATTCTCATCCCATCCTACATGAGGGGTTAATTCTTATAATTGAAGGGCATTGTAAAAATAAGACCATTGAAAAGAATCCTTATGCAGGAAAATATAAGGACTTACGGAGTAATAAGAAAGAAATAGTAAAAGGGAATGAAAAAGCCAAATTCAAACTCCCAAGCTTCAATAACCAAACTGCTGATGAGGAAACAGAGTGGGAAAGTTCTAAAAACACTGGGGAGGAGTGTCTGGAGGAAGAAGGAGGAACAGAAAGTGGGCATTCAAATTCTAGTGAGGAA
Organism: Torreya grandis; assembly: GCA_037957365.1. Taxonomy (NCBI): domain Eukaryota; kingdom Viridiplantae; phylum Streptophyta; class Pinopsida; order Cupressales; family Taxaceae; genus Torreya; species Torreya grandis. Next base: position 658,338 of record JARHVA010005287.1, on the reverse strand, counting down.
GAAGAAGTGCAAGATAAGAATGAGAAAGAAGGAGTCACTATAAAGGAAAATTCTGAAAACAATAACCATGATTCTGAGGAAAACCAGCAAGTGTTTGAGGAAATTGATAAATATCTAGATGATCCTGCTATGGACCCTGATCTGATTAATGAAAAGGAAAATCTAGTTCAGGTTGCTAACCAAATATTGGAAATGGGAGCTCAAGTAAAGGAAGTAAGTAACAAAAAATTTAGCCCTACTAAAACAAAGGAAAAAAAATGAAGGGAAACAAAGGACTATATTAAAGAAGGTGGAAGCAGTCCTAAAAAGAACACAGATGATTGGAGTGAGAAAAGGCAAAATAATGAACCTACTAGACTAGCCAAGTGCAAAGCTGATGCTACTCTACAATTCAATCTATGGACGTATAAGGAGATAATGGAAATCAATAAGAAAATGGTAATAATGGAGGGGAAACAGGAGGCATTTTACAACAAAATCAATAACATGGAAAAGTAGTTGAGGGATATTTCCATAAAACTCAAATATTATGAGAACAACCTAAGGGAACTCATAAAGGAAAGTAGATTAAAGATGGAGGAGGTAACCTCTAGCATTTGTGTTGCTATTGTTAACATTGGAAAAAGAGCAAATGAGGAAATCAAAACTTTGGAGGGGCCTAGCAAGAGAACTAGACAAAGCTCAAGAAAGAAAGCAATTCAAGAGGGACCTACGAAGGTGACTGATGCCATCCAAGACACTGTTGTGAAAGGTAAGGAAGTAGTGAAGATGATATTGGAACTAGAAGAATAGTTCATGGTTCTTTTAGTTGGTTCTGTGAGTTGGTTGTGTTTTCTAGTCTTGGTACCTAGTTTTTTGAACTTTTACTATGGAGTTCCCAAGTCTCTATAAAACCTGGGGTCTATCTTTGGTTGTTCATTTGTTAGTTTCATGTCTTTGTTTCCTAGTTTTGTTACTTTGGTGAAGAACACTTAAGGCTTGCCTGTGGATGTTAATGTTTTATCTTTCTCCTTTTGTTCAGGGTTTCGGGGTCCCTTTCAAAACTTATTTTTACCATAATCTAAAACATAGCTACAACCTTAAATAAATCATTATTTTACCTTCTTTAAAGCTCCAAATGGCTTGTTGAAGTGTCTTGCTCGATTTTATGCATCAAAAAGTCTTTATTAGTGAATCTCCATTTTCTCCTTCTCTTGTTTGTACCTTGGCTTAGCTAATTGGCTTATGAAATTGGCATAGTAACATTTCACTAATGAAGCTTATGGGGGAGTCCTACATAATAACACTACACTATCAAATATTGTCTCTAAAAATATAAGCATTATAACTTTGGCTTATGAGATCTTAGAGATCAATAGGTATGGCCTTGTATTTATAGCCTCTAATGTTAACTCTCATCCAAAGTGAGTTAAGGTTGAGTTTGAAAATGGAATGATTTGAAACTAACATTAGGTGAGTTGAGGCTAACTCTAGTTGAGTTAAAAATATGTTAGTTAATTATGGTTTTAAATTAATAGGCATGGATCTAGAATTAGATATTTTGAGATATTTAGGAAGAGCTTGACAACTCATAAAGGCAATGATGAAAAGGATTGATATTTTGAATTTTGGCATTTCCATTTTTAGATATTCATTGATTATAAATGGATAATTTATCTAAGCATTTAATTTATTTTAGTTAGTTGATTCAATTTGATTAGAGTTTTATCTATTTTATGAATTGATCAAGTGCCCTACTTAATTGGTCCATAGGCCAAACTACCAATTGTTACATCACAAGGTGACTAAAGATGAATTCATGAAAGGTTATTATTTTGTATGGTAGAATACCCCAAATAGGGATGCCTCAAAATTATTTTGAGTAATAATAAATGATGCATGGATTAAATTTGTAAATTTAGTTATTCCTAGGATTCATTTGCAATGTTTGGTAGAAATCAGTATGAATTTCAGTCAGAAGCTAGTTTTGGCTAGAATGGGGTGTCTACATCTGCCATCTGAATCTCTAGTATTAATAATAAGAGAACCATTATAAACACCTGAATTAAAAATTGATACTCAATAGAGGAGGATGGGACCTTTAATTATAATTATGGATCCTTGAATGGTCCTATGTGAAAGCCAAATGCTATTTTATATATCAACTAGATGAGTAGTGGGCCCTACACACATTCTCTTTTCAAAATCTGATAAGTAATTACTAAATTATTTTGGGGGTTATTTCATTTGGTATTAGAGATATGTGGTTTTTATAAAATTGAAATCTATGACATAATTATTTCAATCTTCAATCTACTATAAATATTATTCTATGAAAAAGAACATGGATAGACATTGTGATGCTTACATTGATCCTAACCAAGATAACAATGTCCTGATAAGAGGTAGGGGTAACCTAAATAGAATTATAAATAAGAACTAATCTTTCATTAATAATTTTGATAGAAATAATTTAGTTCCTAATTCAAATATACTCAAGGATGGTTTCATTAATAAGTAGAAAGAGGTCCTTAATAAGATATAAACAACTTGTATATACCATGCAAAGTAATACTAAAAAATAGAATACAAATTGTATAACCTTTGGGTTTTTTCTCATGATTATGAGCTTTAATATATGACTTTAATTATGGTTGACCCAAGCATCAAGGAGTTAAAAATATATTTTAGACTAACTTTTTGGGAAAATAAGTGGGTAGTATGGTATATGTATGGATGGTGCTTATGTAAAATTATAATAATCTTAATTTCATTACAACTAATATGTATGATAAGTTATAAGTCTACTAGTTAACCAAAGTTATTGTTTTATAATGTACATACCTTTGTATTTAGGAGGATACTATCCCTTGACTTTCATGGAGGTAACCTATGTGAGATAGTCTTGAAAGAGGTGTCTGAGTACCAATTTAAGGAACAAGAGGTAGTTGGTTTACAAATTTTGAAGCATGAAAAACATGACTATTTTTGGAATAACAAACTAGGATCGATAATTTCTTCTATCATTAAATAAATTAAAAAAATGTATATTAGAATTGTAGGCACCATGTAAACAACATGAGTGTTGTCGAGTTCCAAGATCAATTTTATGGATTGAATTGGTCAATGAGGACCAACCACACAAGTGATTATTATTACTATATCCACAAAAGGTTTGTTATATGTGTTAGGAATTAAAATAATTTAAACCAAATTTAATTCACCATAAAATCACATAGTCAAATTTTAAATGTGTGAAAATCATATTTAATTCTGCACTAACATGCATCATGGAAACAATTCCTCAAATCATAGAAATAGAAATAAATAATGGAGAGAATAGAACCATAAATAACACATAACACATATCTATCATGATTCATCCAATGTGAGATACATCCATGAAGAATGTCCTCAATAAAATATGTAACAAAACAAGATTACAAAGAACCTCTCACAGAGATAGAATATCTCCTCTTAAATTCAAAAATGAATTCATTAAATTGATGATCCAAATTTGTCAAAAATTATGCACATATGCTATGCTTCACCTTCATAATACTATATCAAAATTTTCTATAACACACTCTATAAATAAACACATCACATTGAAAATAAAAATATTTGCACTTTGACTTATCTCCAAAGCCACACCACACCTTTATAATATCAACAAATGAGGAAATCTACGTAAGAAGGAAAAAAATCACCATCCTTATCCAAAATAGGATCTATCCATAAGGTAACATGCCATATTCCACCTTTCAAGGTTATCCACAAGCTCCATCAAGAAGGAACATGCCAATTTATCTTTCCTCCTCTAAAGAGCACAACTTACAATGTCATGTGATAATAACCAAATCCTTGAAACAAGGAAGTCAATCCCACTTCCAATTAAGAACTAATCTCCATAAAAATAAGGAAGTTAATCCCAATTCTAAAAAAAAAGGGGAGTCACATGGAAATAAATAAAGATAATAGTTAATTCCCTAAAAATAAGGAAATCAATACCACTTCTAATAGCATGAAAGTTAACAAGTAAATTATTAAATAAACATTTAATAATATTCCACTCACATGTGGATTACATGATAAATGAATTCCCCACATATTTGGAGCTATATAAACTTGTAAAACATATCACCATGGTCATGTGATAGCCTCAAAAGACTCTACACTCAAAAATCTCCCACTTAGAAGCCATTTTTCCTGAACATAATCTATCACTTCTCCATGACCACTTTGGTGAACCAAATATGAACATAGTCTCAATTTGTCCAATGTGACCACCTTGGTCATCATATCCATAATATTTTAACTAGTTTTAATCTTATCCATCATTACCAAGATCTCCTCTAAAGCTATCTTGATGAAGTGATAATGTAACTGAATGTGTTTCATCCTCAAGTGGAAAATAGAGTTTTTCGCCAAATGAATAACACTCTAACTATCACTATGTAGTCTTCAAACTTCCTAATCATTCCCCAACTCTAAAAACAACTTATATAACCAAATAATCTCCTTTATAGCCTCTATGGTATAAACATAGTCTACCTCTATGGCTGACAAATCCACAACCTTTTGTATCCTAGAAATCTAAATAACCATTGTATCTCCAATAGTAAATATATAACTTGTCATACTTATCTTGATATCAATATCCCGAACCATATCCAATTCCACATAGACATACAAATTGGTATCTAATCCACTATAACATAATGAGACATCGATGGTTCCTCTTAAATACTGAAGAATCCATTTCAATGCATACCAATGCTCATAACTAAGATCACTCATATACCTACTCACAACTCCCACTACTTGGGAAATATCCAACCTAGTACAAACCATGGTATACACGAATCTATCAACTACAAATGAGTAAGGTACCTTGGAAATATTAATTTTTTCAACCTCCATATTTGGAACTACACTTTTGATAATCTAAAGTGGCCTACCAAAGGAGTACTAATAGATTTAACATCCAACATGCTAAACCTTTCCAAGAATTTATTCACATACTTTGATTGGGATAAAATCAAATTCTACTCCTCTCTATCATTATTAATCTTCATACCAAGGATTTGTTTCACTTTTCCCAAATCCTTCATATAAAATGAGTCACTAATCTATTTCTTAAGTATATGAATATGTTGTATGTTCTTTTCTACAACTAACAGTCGACCACATACAAGCATATTGTAATAAAATAACCATCATCAAAATGTTTGTTGTATAGGAAGTGGTTAAAATTACACCTCTAATATTCTTATTCCAACATAAAATATCTAATTTCTTATACCATTATTGTGGAGCTTGTTTCAAGCCATACAATCTCTTCTTTAGTCTACACACATAGTTCCCTTTCCCTTTGACCTCATAGTCCTATGCTACTTCATATACAACTCTTCATCTAAATCAACATGAATAAAATCAATTTTCACATCTAAATATTCAAGGTGAAAATTCTTAGTTGTAACTAAACCAAGAAAAGTCGTAATAGAAGTAATTTTTATAATAGGAGAAAAAAGATCATCAAAATCAATAACTAATTTTTCTGTAAACCCCTTGACCACCGTCTTGGCCTTATACCTTTTTCTCCCTTCATCTTCTTATTTTATTATAAAGATCCACTTGTTTGGTAATGCACTCTTTCCCTTAGCTAGCCTTACCAAATCCCACATTTGGTTCTCCATGAGAGATCTATGCTCCTCATCCATGGCTTGCTCCCACTTCATCCTAGAATCTACTTGCATTGCTTCCTCATAACCCTTTGGTTCTCTATTATCAATGAGTAACAAATAATTCAAATAAGGATAAACATTTTCACGTGCTCTTCTTACCCTAGAAGACCTTCTTACCATAGGAGTTTTGGGTCCTTGTGTAGAAGGTTCCTAAACTGATTCATTAGATACTTTACCATCCGTAATTTCATCCAATACTATGTACTCTTTCTATTCATAATCTTATTCCTACAACTGATTATTATACATGAATTTTTCATTAAAGACTACATCTCTAGACTAAAATATTTTTTGATCTTTAATGATCCATAATTGGAAACCAAAGTCATCCTCACCATATCAAATAAATGTGCATTTTTTTAATTTTGTCTCTAACTTAGTTATATTATATTTATTAGTGAGATCAAAAGTTTCACATCTAAATACTTTAAGTAAAGAATAATAAACATTATTATTAAGCCAAGCTTGTTTAGGAATGCCTCCATCTAAAGGCATAGAAGGCCCTCTGTTAATCAAATAAATTGTCATGTTAATTACTTCTACCCAAAAATATAAAGGTAACCCTACATGTAACCTAATGTTCCTAGCACATTCCATTATTTATCTATTCATCCTTTTAAATACCCCATTCTACTATGGCGTTCCTAGAACCATGGATTCCATTTTTAGAATAATAATCAAAGAAAGCATTACTATAATACTCACCTCTATTATCTAATATGAGACATTTCAATTTGTGACATGTTTCATTCTCAACCAAGGATTTCCACTTATTAAAAGTGTCAAATACATCAGATTTAATTTTAATAAAATAAACACAAACTTTCATAGTTACATCATCAATAAAAGTTACATAATAATTACAACTACCAATAGAAGATACCTGAGTTGGTCCCCATACATCTAAATGTACCAACTCTAACTTGTTCTCTTTATTTATGGGTTAAACATTTAGTAACTTAACTTGATTTTATTTTCCATACATATAATTATCATAGATGTAAAAATCAATTTCTTTTAATCCATGTAAATTTTCTTTTAATATCTCCATGCCTTTATGGCTCATATGACTGATTCTATAGTGCCACATAGTCGCATTTCCATCTGCATCAATTAAATCACAAGAATCAACACTAACAGACAAATATAAAGTACCAAATTTATTACCTCTCAAAACCATAAGAGTGCCTTTGGTAAATTTCCATGAATTTATAGTAAACATTACCAAATAACCCTCAATGCCTAAATGCCCCACTAAAACCAAATTTCAACTTAACAAAGGCACATATCTGACATCCTTAACTAAACACATGTTCCCATTATGAATTTTAATATAAAAAAAATATTTACGTACTATCTAACATGGTTCATCACCACCAAGATAAACATGTCCCAAATTCTCTTAAACTTAATCAATAAAATAATACCTATGTGGGGTGGCATGAAAAGAAGCCCCTAAATATAATATCCAAGACTTAGAAAAATTATCCAAAGAAATAATTAAGTCATCTTAACATGATTTTCTTGATGTCACATTTACATCATTCATTTCCTCCTTTTTTTCATTCTTATCTCAAATTGACCAATAATCCTTCTTTAAGTGTCCACTCTTCCTAAAATGCTAGCATATCATCTTGGATCTAGATTTGGATTTATATCTACCTTTTGACTTTCCATGTTTACCTTTACTTTTGTCCTTTTGACTATCTCTAGTTTTAATAGACAAATATTTACCTAAGATGATTCACTAGTGCTTTTCCTTTGCATTTCCTCACTAAGAATCACACCTACAACATCCTCAAAATTTAAGCTTCCCTTGGTAGGGACTATATTACTCATAACCATAACCAAGTTATCCCAAATATTAGGAAAAAAAATTTAGAAAAGATCTAACTTCATCATCAAACTTAATTCCAATATAATTGAGCATAATTACAACTATATTAAACTCATTTATATGAAAAAAAATAGAACCATTCTTAGACATTTTCATATTAAACATTATTTTCATAAAAAAAAATTGAAGCAGAGGGTTTCTCATAAAACTTTCCATGTTTATCCATGAGATTCTTAGTATTTTTCTCATTTGAAATGTTGAATGCAATAGAAAATGCAAGGCATAACTGTATGGATCCCAATGCCTTCTTATCAAGAAATATCCAATCAACATCAATCATGGTTATAAGTTATTCTCCTTTCCCCTTCAAGGGGAGATGAAGTTCCTTTTGATACAAGTAATCTTCCATTTGCATTTTCCATAAACCAAAATTTCTACCATCAATTTTCTCAACTCTGAATTTGATCTCTTCTCCCATAGATCCCACTTAAGATAATAAGCCTCCCTATGATTTACCACTTTAGAAAAAACACAACCAAAGATCTGATACCAATTGTGAGGAATTAAAAGAATTCAAACTAGATTTAATTCACTATAAAATCAAATAACCATATTTTAAATGTGTGAAAATCATATTTAATTATGCACTAAAATGCATCATGGAAACAATTCCTCAAATCATAGTAATAAAAATAACTAACAGAGATAATAAAACCATTAATAAAATATAACACAAATCTACCATGGTTCACCCAATATGGGCTACATCCACCAAGAATATCCTCAATAAAATATGTAACAAAATAAGATTGCAAAGAACCTCTTATAGAGATATAATATCTCCTCCTCAATTCATAAATGAATTCATTCATGTTTTGATCTAAATTTATTAGCAATTCTACAGACATGCTATTCTTCACCTACATAATACTATATCATAAGCTATTATACCACACCCTGTAAATAAACACATCACATAGCAAATCAAAATATTTACACTCTGACTTATCTCCAAAGCCACACCACACCTGTATAATATAAATAAATGAGGAAATCCACCTAACAAGGAGAAAACTCACCATCTTTATCAAAAATAAGCTCTATACATAAGGTAACATTCCATATTCTACCTTCCAAGCTTATCCACAAGCTCTATCAAGAAGGAACACAATAACCTTATCTTTCTTCCTCTAAAGGGCACAACTTACAATGTTATGTGATAACAACCAACTCCTTGAAACAAGGAAGTAAATCCCACTTCCAATAAAAAATAAATTCATATGAAAATAAATAAAGATATCAATTAATTACTTAAAATAAGAAAATCAATCCCACTTCTAATAACATGGAAGTTAACATGGAAATTATTAAATAAACATTTAATAATATTCCACTCACATGTGGAGTATATAAGAAATTTGTTCCACACATCCTCGGATCTCTTTAAGCCCCCAAAATGTGTCACCATGGTCATGTGATAGCCCCAAAGGAATCCACACTCAAAAATATGTTGGGAAAATAATTATAAACACTTTTATGAAGACTTCCCCAAGCTAAAAACATAAATAACTAGCCAATCAATAGATGTACACAATTGTACATAAGCAAAATGATGATTTCCATGCTATCTAAATTGAAGTTAGAGGCCCTACAACTAGTAGCTCTATGTTGTTCTAATGAATCTATATGCCACAAGTATTTTTATCTTAAAACTATGCTCTTATAATAAAGTAATAACTCTTTGGTATTTATTAACTAACTTGTGTGAATAGGTCATCATACAATACTTAGGATGTTATTTTTTTGGGTGGATCAAGGGATAAAATTAAACCTAAACGGCTAAGTAGGGTGTGTACTATTGATTTACTTAGGTAAATAAATTAATATTGATAAATATACTTGTAAAGGGAGTGTCTCAATCCATCAAAAACCATTAAACAAGAATGGTTACTAAAAACCATTGTGGATCCTATGGGTAAGGACTGATGTGATTTTACTTAGTAAATTGAACTGATAATAGTTCATTAAGAGTTGAATGGGTTGTATTGAATGATGGGTTTAACCATCATAAAATTTCATAAAAATAATGGATCTTATTTTATCCAACATTATCAATTCCTTGTTTGGGCAAAATATTATTATATATTAGTAGGAATGTTGAGGCATGTTGTGTTATGTTTATTTTATGACAACATAAATGAGCATGTTGGTAGGTTAGTAGGGCTACCAATACCTACTAATATAGTATTTTTGCACCTATTTTTCTTAATAATCAGTTACATGAGATGTTTTGGAATGTGTGTAAATATTTATACCACTAGCAGCCATGTTGTAGTAATAAAATTTGTGATGCCATACTTCCTATCATCATTTTTGATAAATAGAAGTTGTCAAAATTGATTTTTTCAACCCAAACTAGTTAGAAAATCATTGTGGTGTTGTCTTATTATGTGTTATGAATCATAAAAAAAGTGTGTTAAATATAGAATTATATGATATTTTATTATCAAGAAGTGAATATTATGATTTATTGCATAATTGGCTTTCGATAAAAGCTAAAATGCAAAAAAAATTGAGATAGATATGACACTCTTGTGATGAATGGTATTAATTGTGAGTAAAATATCTCAACAAGAATATGCTTCCCATGGTTGGGAAATGTTTCTTAAAAGGTTAATTCATCATCGGTTGGTATTAATATAGGCCTTGAAGGGATAATAATTAGTTTTTATGTAAGTAAATGGCTAATTATGTTGGTTGCGTATGCTAGATTTGGTTGAATAATTACAACTATAATATTTGAAATTGAAGTGAGTGTTTGTGAATCACTATGGGTCCTATGAATTATAACCTTACACAAAGTTAACAAAGTTGTACTTGCTATAGCATAGGCACATGGGGTTTAAAAGTGCCAGTGTGTTGTGAACCTAATAATGTTATGTTTTACTTCAAGGAAATATTCTTGAATGAATATTTTATTTTATTAAAAATATTGACTAGAATATATGTTTATTACTCAAAAGAAGTAATGTGAAATTTTGATCTAGTGATATAAATATGGGGTACCCACTTATCTCTTTTATACGAGTGATAAATTTGGGTGAATACCCTTAGATGGATGATAAAAAGATGGTGGGATTAGGATCCTTGGATCATCATGTGATGTCTTGTGTAAAAGAGAACATGCTATAAGGCTTGGGGGTTGCATGTGATGCCTATAATGGCTTGTTCGACATTTAGTATGATTGATGTAGGATGCCACACTAACCAATGAACAATAAATGATGAAGGAAGAGTAACCATACAATAATGGATTATTTCCTTTCTAGACAACATTTTGTAACAAATGTCATTATGGTTATGCACAAGATGTAACACTGATAGTAGAAGAGTCCACTTTAAAGCTATAAATCTAGTTATAAATCTAGTTGGATTAAACTCTTTCAATTATTAATCTTAAGTTACAAATCTATGTGATAATGTATCCTTGGAAAAATAGAAATTACTAATCCTAGACCTATTTTATATTTAAAATTTCTAGCCTAATTAATTAACAAGAACATAAATCTATTGAACAATGCTTTCCTTCCATGAACTAGTGAATATAATTCTTATGTTGAAAGTACTAAAAGGAATTTGTTGGAAAAAATTAAGGTGAACTTTGATCACCATATCCTAGAACACTTGATTTGTTATAACTACTTGAATGCACACCTGCACATGTAGTTGGACATTAGAAATTCTATAAGGGTTGTGTTAAAACAATAGTTGCTAATGAACTTTACTAAGGTAAGAGTAAGTTGGAATTAGGAAGCCTATTGAAAAATTAGTGAATAAGCTTATGATTTAAAATAAATGGCACTATGATTCATAAAAATATAAAATTTATACCCAAGTTTGAATATTTGCATAATCTTGTGCTAGATAATGGTATGTATAACACCCTATTTTGCTAATTTTGGTGTTACAAAGGGACACCCAAGATGAAAGGACACTTGTTATTAGATTGGCATGCATCTTTGTATTGTTGATTTTATGGTAAGGTAATTAAAATGTCTGTAAGGTAATGTTGAAAATTTCCATTTTGTATGTTGTTATATCCTCATGTTGTGCGAAGAGGTAAATAGGAAATAATCTCCCTTGTTCTTAGTATTGGGTTGTGCAAGTATGCAACATGAATGATAATAATTTGGTTATAGTTTATTAAATTTACCAAGTTAATGATAGATATGTAACTATTATTGTTTTTAATTTGTGGAATGTTTTGTGAAATAAGAATGAGAATCTCTTTCGGGATGTTTACTATGATTGTCTAATTTGACATTGAGATGGCTCTGCTTAAATAGAGTGAGGATATTATGACCCTACCTATTGGATATTATATATTTTATATACAATACATTGATATTAGAGTGATGTTTGGTTTTAGCTAAATATTATTTCATATATTGATTATGTTATGGGTATTACACATTGGTATCACTCTTACTTGTTTTAGTACCATGTCTATTGGTTATCCTTCTAAATCATTACTATTATATATCATTATGATTGATTCAACTATATCATGGTTATATTATATTTAATCAAAAGTTTCATTATTACACACACACATGTGTATATATATGTGTGTGTGTGTATGTGTGTATTATATATTTATGTGTGTGTGTGTGTGTACACACACACACACACACACACACACACACACACACACACACATGTATGTGTGTGTGTATGTCTATATATATATATATATATATATATATATATATATATATGACCCTTTTTTGGCTTTAAATTTTTGTAGCAACTTGTTTAAATATTGTAATTTTTACTTTCCAATCTATACACCGTAGATGGATAAGAATTAAATTTTATAAATATATTTTGTGATAAAATCATATGGATATGTTTACATTTGGATGCTTAAAAGAAACTAATCAAATGTATAATGTGATCATCAGCATAATACAAATTTAATAATGACAATTTTCAAAGTAACAATCAAACTAAGTCATCTCCATGACAAGTGATGCTTAATTTTTACTAGGACATGAAGGTAGAATAGGAAATATGTAATCCAAAAAACATAAATACTACTCATCAAAAAAATAACACAAGGAATAATAGGTGAACCTTATTCCCTATGGGTTATGGGATGATCCTACTTATTTTTAGGATTAGAAAACACTAGGTTTATTGGATCTATTTAGACTTAGATCAATATATGGCAAACCATGATAGAGTTTGTAAAGGTTAATGTTTTTATTTTATGATGAATGTATGATAAATATTTTTATTACTTTATTGTGATTTATTTACACTTTTCCATTGCTTTTATTTTAATTTTTTTAGTGACCCCTTATGCTTAGCCCCATGAGACTATGAAGATGTAATGGACATCTATTAAAGGATATACATAGGTGATTATGGGAATATCCCCCAATATATTGAACTAAAACAATAAGTTATATGTGAGGAATCATCATCAAGGATTAGAAAAGGGTGAAAGTTGTGAAATTATTTATTCATTACCAATTGATTTTTCTTGTCTTCACTTTGTAATGTGTCTTTTATTAATTATAATTAATTTATTTTATTTAGAAAGGTTCTTATTTTTATAAATCAACCCAAAAAACAAATAATATGTAAGGGTTCATCACTGAGTACCAACGTATGAAAATAATGTCACCTATTTAAAGCATACTTTTTTTTTCTTAGAGGAAACCAAAGGGGATTCTACTGCAAGGAAAATTTTATAATAGGATATAAACTAAAGAATATAATATTATAAGAATTTATATATTAATAAGGTGTAAATTATCTATAATCACTAATATAAAGCTCATACTTAATGTTTATTTTATGTTTCCAAAATGGGGAAAGCTTAGTGGAAACATATGAAATGATTCGCTACAATGAAAGTTTGATCACGTGAACTCATTGCCAAACATATATCCTATAAAAATAACTAAGATGAAAAATATAAAATATTCTGATGTCATGTTATTGATACAAATATGGTAATGTGAAATGTCTCTTTTATATTTAATAACATTTGAGGTGCAAATAGTTTACTAATTCATCAAGTTCCTTACCCTCTATGATGCATAAACAAAAAAACTCTATTAAAAAAATATTTAGTAACCAAATATGGAACTAGTAAATTGGGTATAAAATTAAAAGCTTATTATTTATTTTTTTCAATCCTATTATCAAGTTCCAAGACAGGGTCACCAAGCTAGCTATAGAATTCATAGACATTAGTTTTGTATTGATTGCATATACAATCTATGTAGGGTACAAAATGTGGATTGTATATGAGCCGGGGTTCATATAGAATTTATAACTCAGAGAGGCACATTCTTCATTATTATTATTCATCCATGATATCTTAGATAAAAACACCAAGAGTTTGAATTTATACATCTAGAAGTGAAATTTTGTCTGTAATGAAAATAAAGGAATAGGGGTTTCACCAAAGGGCATATAAATATTCATAATATATGCCAATGATTTTGGATAAATATTAATATGTCAGTCACTTTTGTTTTATTTTATGGTCGTGACAAAAAAATATTTCAACATTTTTTTAGTATATTTAACTTGACTATGTAGATACTAACAATACTTGACAAAAAAAATATTGGCATACATTTAACATGCATTATTGGTCTTAATATTCCATTATTTTAAAATTTAATTATATATTATGGTTCAAACCTTCCATTATGATATTACACACCTATGTGGACCTCACTATCTATTTCAAACCTATTAAATATCCTACACAAACATATCTATACTCCTAGTTAAAACTACCTATACACAGTTCAATTATACTAGATTTGGTTAGTATCTCTAGTCCATATTGAGATAATTTGCTTCATGAAAACCTAATCCCATCAATGGTTATCTTATAAAATAAAACCCATCCTCAAGGTTTCCTTATTATCCTAACATGTTAGTGACATGACAAATTATTAAATTGGATCCATATATAAACAAATCAAAGTCTCATTAAAAATGTTCATGGAACTTATTTGATATACATCTATACACTACTATACACTAAGAAAATATTCCCTATTATTCATAATTTGATAACATATCACTAAAATCAGTCATAAGACAAGTTTGAAGAACTCTAAATCCAAGTAAACTAAATAATTTTCAAGTATCAAAGCCACATCATTAGATACATACATGTAGTGAATAAGGACAATTTCACAATCACACTAAGTGGGAGAACTATGTGTGGTTTGAACTCCCTCTTCATATTATTGGAAATGTAGGGATAATTTAATAATCAAATAGTGGTGATTGGGTTCATCACAACCCATTACACTTCCTCCATTTTTGCATCTTTATATCCCTCACAAGCACATCCATGGTTTCAAATCAAAGGAGATAGGTTTCTATAAATTTTTCCATCATTAGGATTTGGGTTTATAGAAATAGATAAATAAAAAGGATTCATACATTACCATGAAATAACTATGTAATACTTCCACATAGGTTAGTGTTGACTAGTAAGTCAATATAGACAAAATATGCTGACCTAGAGTAATGAAATTAACCCAATACAAATAATAAATCTGTTATAAAATTTAAGATCTTGATCTCTTTATTAATTTTTATATTTAGTATATGCCACTTATCAAATTAGAATAATCTATCTATCTTTTAATTTCATATGTATGCTTGAGTTCCATATATATTTATTCTTGTTACATTTTAAAATTACATTTTAATTATATTATTATCATCCATTTATCCAAATTTTTGTATAATATATTTTTAAATATGTAAACATATCAAGAAATGTAAAGCCATAGGTTTTCCCTTATAGTTTCATCTTTCTAAGATTTCAAATTTAAGCATTAGGGTTTTACTTTTAAACCCATTTTCTTATTATTCCTCAATAATATATAACAATCATGACCATGTTGAATTAAATTTATTGGTTAAAACAAGTAATGAAATTGATCCTTTTCCTAATGTTCTATATGTGTAGTCCATCTTATTTGGATCAATTATGTAATTAAATTGATAATAAGGATTAAATATAAATTTACTAATAATATTGAACTTATAAATTAAAAATATAATGCCTTCCTCCAATCCTATTGTTATAACATTTTACCTAAGATGCCTATTTTTACTACTGTATGTTAAAGGCTTTGTATGGCTCCTTTTTTTTTTTGCTTATTATGGATTTTACACTTATCATTTTCACCCTAATGATGGAAATATCATGAATATTGAGACTAATGATATAAATACTAAATATATTAACATGAATCAACATAATATTGATGGAATGTTATATATACCAAGAGAGGAGTATACAAATTTGGCCCAATATTCTACATTATGTACTCAAATCACTAATACCAATACTATTCTTATACCAAACACTTTAGTGACTTATGGGACATCCACCCAATTTTTAGGGGAAACATGGGGCCTTCAAACATATTTCGTGCCTATCCCTATATAGAAAACCTTTACTCCTCTCATGATGACTATGTATGTTCCATTACCAAATTCACTTATGACACGTTCCCTTCATTAGATTGTTAAAAATATGAATGCTAAGGTGTTGTATCTATGTCAAGGTAAATTAAGATATTCTCATTCAAAGTATTCATAAAATTATATTAATAACCCATTAACCCATAATATATCATCCTACCCTTTACCACTAGAGTCATAGCTCCCATTATTCCATTATAAAAAGCTAGAGTTGATCATGAGAAACATATTATATCATGCCATTAAACATGCTTATATTAGGCATGCAAAGACAAATTATTGACCAAATTATTTCAAATAAGTCTGAATGACTATGCTTTGAGATGGTTGTATGATATCCCTTTATAATTTTAAGAGAATTCAACATTTTGGACGATTAATTACTAATTAAATTTTCCATTAATATTGATGAAATATTATCATATGCATAAATTGATAAGATAAATCAAGGGTTCAATGAACCAATATGTAACCATGTGTTTTGACACCATGTTATCCAAGATGAGAAATTTTTTTGGTAACATTGATTAATAATATATATTCAAACAAGCTTTTATATCACCACTTGATGAGTTATTTATATTAAATATATTTAAATAATTTGATAGTCTATGAAATATAAAGAATAACAAAGAATTCAAGTTAATTTATTTAAATAAACTTAAAAATAAAATGATTCCTATGACTACTTAAAAAATGTTTCAAAGCAAAAAAAATCATAAGGTCAAACCAAATGGTAACAATAATGATGTGAAGATTAAAATAAATATATTTCCACTACTTACAACCTAATTATAATTGATAACTCCACCAAAGAGGAATTTTTCATGATTACCACAACTTCCTCATGTTATACTAAATAAGTTTCAAGATTTTAACCTTAACACACTCCTTACTCCATAATATCTTGATCCAAGTAGACCTATACCAAGCAATTATGGTTTAAATACATACTTTTAGTATCATTAATTATGAAGCATTCAATTAAAAAATGTTTCAATCTAAGACCCAAGATACATGATCTCATAATTGGAAATGTTATTGATTTTGGCACTCCTATATAAGAATATATATATTAACATAATATAAATAAATAATTGAAGATATTTAGTGAACTAATTCATAAACATGAGTAAATTGAAACTAATAATGCATTATAGGTATATTATGTGTACAACATGCATCCTTGACTAGTGTCATATGATTATCTAATAGATATTATCACTAGTACACTTAGTTATAATACACCTTTGCTTCCCATGATCATAGTTGATGAAATCATGTTAGTTGATGATGATTCATATTTTAATGTATTTTTCATATGAAATCATAAAAATGAATAATTTATACATAGTTATATGATTAATAATGGTTTAAGTGATAAAATTTTCATGATGACACTTATCCATTCCCTCGAGTGCACATGACAAGATTTAAAAGATTTATCAAATATTGTTCATGGATATATGCACAAAAACATAATAACTTGAGACACATAGTGAATCCTCTTCATATGTGCTTAACCATGTTAACCACACCATTTCTTGGTTTACATGATAATGTATTCTTTTAAATGTTGTTAGGATGCCCATGGATGTAGATACTTCATGCAATTTTGTATACATTGCATTGATTCTTAAAGCACATATAATGCAATAGAGTAGTCATAATTCTAGTGTATGGTTTGATTATCCTATATATTTAGATATATATTCTCCTCCATGCCTACTATCACTATGATTGGCTGATACACATATTGAATATCATTATTCATATGTTTTTTCTACACATATTCAGGATCATTATTAAAATATGTTCGACACACTTATTACATATTATTATTCATATATGATTGATACATATAGCCAAGATGATTATATGCATTTTAATATTAAAAATATACAAGATATATCTATACAACTATATATTTAGGATTGATTACATGAAAGAGTTACTTAGTGACCACAAAGGCCACCATATCATACAATAAATAGTCAATTAGCATTGTGGGAAGTTAAACATGTTCTATAATAAATAAAAGATTTAAAATACCCTCCTACTATACAATAGACACCACAAATTCCTTGAAATCCTATAAATACTCATCATACTCCATGTTTGATAACAAGTTATCATGATAGATATGATACACCACATTATTCCTTATAATATCCCAACCCACCCATAGTTGGTACCTTCTATCAAAGATAAGTGACACCTCCACCATATTATGAATATTATTCTCATGATCCTCCCATTTATGTGATCATTTTATAATTTTACCAATTTTAAATATTCTAAAATATAGATGAAAAAAATAAAATTCAAATATTTAAATAAATTAATTCAGGACATAAACATGACATGATTTTTAGTTTACACTATTTACATATGTTATTTGTTTCATGTTTTATAGATTACATATTATTTAGATAAAAAAATGCATTTCATGGCATACGTGTGGTATGTAGGAAAAAAAGAAATTACACATGGATATATAGATGTTAGTTTTCCTTCTACCTAGTGACCATGCCAATATTGGGGGAATCTTGTTCCACATGTTTCATTATTATAGGTTATATATTTATATGACTTTTATACAATTTTGAGCCACTTATATTACTTACACATGAATTTATAGTTACTCATTTATTTCAAAATGATATAATATATTCCATTGTAATATGATGCGACATAGATACATATAGATTATATAGACTAGTTCCTTGTACTATGTTGCATTAATGGTGTTACTCTTTTACATGATAGGATACTTTGTACATGACTATTGTGTTTTTTATTTTTACTTTATTATTTCAACATCCATGATTTTACTTGTTTGATATATTTATTATTTCACCTTATGTGTGTCCCTTGTCCTCTTTTTTTGACATCTTATGTCCATTGTATATATCCCTTGGCCTAATGTGTCACATTAATAACACTTGCACTTATTGATCTTGTTAACATTGAGTGGTGTAATGATATATTATGTATTTTGACTATGTATTATTATTAAATTTCACTTATAATAATTTTTTCATTGATACATCTATTTGGAAATGATACATGCCTTATAGTCCATATGTTGCATGCATGCATTGATCAATATATACATTACTATATGACACATTATCCACACGATTGAATGTGATTACATGATGTTATCTTTATATTTGAAATGATATAATTAAATAGTATTTATAGATGAGGTAATTATATGATACATTTCTCATCTCAAATGGGTGGATTGCATTTGGAATTTAATAGAGACATAATCCTATATGAGCATAAAATAAATTTAGATTACATATTTTAGAGATTCATAATTGATTATATATCATATTAGTTTAGATATGTGATATATATAGGCACATTAGTACATATTATAGGTTAATATTCCATGTATATGCCTTTAATTTATTGACACTTGAGAACATATTCATACATACTTGGGTGCATATACATGTACATATGTAAAATATTTTAAAGGAATAAGCATTATAGGTTTTCACATACAAATAAAATTTAGGTACAAGTTATCAAATTATGAATATATATGCATTAGCATATATGTAGGGAGAATGATATTGGTTCATGCACATATAAGAACATAGATTATATCTGAATGGAAAATGATTTTCATTTAAATTCATACTTATCATAAATTAACTTATGATGGGTGAATGGAAATTGTTCATTCTCTTTTGATAATGCATTCTGCACTAAGGGAAAGTACACAATCATATTGTGTTCATGATGGGGAATTAATAATATTAATTCCATTTCTATTATGAATTATTTTTACATGGATGTAAATTTATTGAAACATAAAAAATTAATGTATAAGACATCTATTATGGTTGATTCATTTTTTCTAAGAAAACCTGGCCTAATGGTTCTATGATTTAATTATGAAAATATTTTTTCTAGCGAATATAGCCTAATGAATTTTTCATTTACATACATATTTATTTACATAGTACATTGTATTATTTTCCCCACATTCATTAGGTTTTTAGTGTGTTTCTTTTCCAACCTAAAATCCCACATAGTTATAACAAATAAAAGCATGATCACCCCAAATCTCCATGTGATTCACATAGGAAGCACTAGTTATCCAATTCTTAAAAGATTAATATCAAATTTTTTGAAAGGGAAACATTTTTTCACTGAACATGGGTGTAATATAACCCTTGTTTTGTCAATATATAAAAAATTCAATTTTAGATTAAAATAATCAATCTATGGGCATTCACTACACATGATTGTAATTTTTTCTATTAAGTGACCTACACAATTGGAGATTTATATTTAAAAAAAAAAATTGTACAAATTTAGGTATATGATATCCTTTTAAAATATTTATTAAATTAATTTAATAAAAGTGGTGTGTTCTTATATACTAAAATATCATATTGAGTACATGACAATACGAAGCTTGATACACATTTACCACATGTGACTTGAGAATTCAAACAAGTTTTTAATATTCCATTATATCACACTTACATACTATATTATATGTAAACCCTTCCATTTTATTTTTAAAAACCTACATGAACCTCATTATCTATTTTAAACATGCTAAATATCCCTCATAGATAACTCTGGACTCTTAGTTTAATCTGAATGTACAAGATTGGTTATACTAGATTCAATCAGTATCACCAGTCAATACTGACCTAATATGATTGGTATCAATCTACTCATAAAATTACTATTTTATATAATTAAACCCATACATAGAGTCAAAATATTAGCCTAACATGTTGATATTATGAGAAATTATTCAATTGGTTCCATATAAACAAATCAAGGTTTGATTCAAAAGAGACTTGGCACTTATATGATATACATCTATATGTTATTATACACTAAGATAAATATTCCTTATTCTTCCTAGCTTTTAAACCTATCTCTATAATAAATCACAAGACAAGTTAGAATCACTTTAAATCTAAGTAAAATAAATCATTATCAAGTATCAAAGACACATCATTAATTTCATACATATAAAAAAGGAACATAATTTCAAAATCATAATAGGTGGGATATCTATGTGTAAACATAATTTACTCTTTGGAGTATTTTATATGTAGGAAATGTTCAATAATAAGAGGAGGGTGATTGTAGTTAGCTCGACCCATTACAGTTTCCCAAATTTTGTAGTTTTTTAGCCCACATAAGTTTACCTTGAGTTTTAAGGTAAAGCATATTTATTTATTGAGATATGATCATCATCAAGATTTTTTATCACAAAAAAATAAAAATAAGATAGATGTAGGTAACCATATAGTTATTATTCCCTAATTACGAATAGGTAAGTACTAAAGAGTAGGTCAATATCGACCAATGATATTGACCAAGTTAAGTGGAAATGACCTAGCATAGGCATTGAATCAATTCTAAAATTGAATTAACCATGGGCATGCTTATCCTTAAATTTAATTTCTAAATATAATAATAGATAGATAGTCATGTATCAAAGCTAATTATCATGAACTCTTTAGGACATTATATATTTACAATCTACAACTTATCAAATTAGAATAATTAATCTCATTTTCTATACTCAAATGTATGCTTGAATTCCATATCTATTGATCTAAATTACATTTCAAACTTTTATCTTAATTATATTACTATCACCTTTTGATAAAATTTAGAGTAAATTAGACTGTTAGATTGAGGGTAGTATAATGAGGTCATGTGATGCAACATGTATAAATTTTTTCATATATCCCATAACTTGAGGTTATTAAATGAGGTCCCATTATCTACGATTATGAATTAAGGGGTCCTGAATATATAAATGATTTCATTTAAAGTAAACCTCCTGATGACTAACCTAATAATTATGGTAAATGGAATTATTTATGTGCACTTAGTAGAATAATTAGTGATTATAATGATAAAATGGTGTCCACTGAAAGAATCATGAGAAATTTTACTATGTATAACCCATAAGTATATGAGGTAAAAGGCATTATGATATGTTGAAGCTCTAAAGCAAGGAAAAGAATGTCTTAAGATAAATGATAAAAGTTGAATCATTTTCTCATGTATTTTATAACATTGTGATTGAGCATGGGATAAAAACATCCTATTTTGTGAATATTTGTTGTATTCATATGAGAACCAAATTGATTATAAAAAATTAAACTATGGAATTAGAACAACAGTTTCTCACAATATTTTTGATATGCACATCTAAGGAGCATGTAATCAAAATAATTTTAGTATAAAATTTTATAAAGGATTACATACTTGGAGTGATGATCAAAAGGTGCTACCTCTATTGGGAACTAAAACACTAATGATAAGTTTTATCAACTAGATACCATATAATTCCATCACACCATAGGGAATAAGTGACTATTGATTTATATGTGTAGTATATAATCTCATTTTGAAAGTAAGTGTTAACAAGAACACCCACCTCTAATGGGGAAACAACCAACTACTCAAAAATTATTTTTATCTTAATGGAAATTTGGTTGATGTAGGTTAATTCAAAATTTCTCAATATCTTGATTAAATAAGAAACCTCTTTGGATAAGGATGGATAGATTTATAGGGTACAAAAGTATTTAGATATCATGATGACCCTTTTTTCTTTATTAAAGATGAAATTAATTAATCATTTCATTACAAATATAATTATTAGGTATTCATTTTTTCAAAGGTATAACTCATTTCATAATCTATAAGGATGTGACTAATGAAGTAGATGCATCTACTCTTACCATAATCATCCTTTTAGGCTAACATGTACATCAAAGACACCTTAGTTTTTTTGGTGTAAATTTCCAATTATACCACAAGTTTAATTAGTGAATAAGTAATTATCCTAGTATTTATTATTTTAATATTTAGAAAATAATCACATTTGGACATGTAAACTTTCACTAAATTTTAAGTTGCACACTCACATGGAAACTTACATTAAGGTTGAAATCGAACACCAAATTTGGATTTTTAAACTAGTTGAAATTATGTGACCCTTGAATTTATGAGGCCTTCCTAATATATAAAATCAAGGCTCTCCCTCACTCTCACATTGAAATGGATTAAATAAAAAAAAGTGAGATGTTTATTATATATTTTAGTCCATGCATTTGTGTAGTGTTAATATAGTATTAGTGGTATAATTTTTATTCTAATCTTTGTCTTTTTATTAATGTGTGACATGATATATTTCTAAGACTAATGTGTTTAATCCTGGATAGTCTAAAATTCTAATATGGAGTCAAAGAGGGATTTCTAGGATAGCTTCATCATTTTATACATGTTTTTAAGATAAGTTTACTTTAGTTTTATTTTATGGTGATTTTGTCTCCTACAATACATCAAAAAGGGTCTAACACCATTAGGGAGACTACAAACTTATTGTGGGTTTTGATTTATTCTCTTTGTATGTTTATTTGTACAATTTAGTTTTAGTTCATATCATATTTTTTTCTAGTTTCAAGTAGATAAAACCTCTCTATAGTATCCATAGAAACATAAAAATGTAATTTAGTGTTTATTTTTTATAAAAAAATAATCTTGTAACTTAGATATGCCTATCAAGACTACATGTTTGTAATTAATTTTTGAATTATTTATATTTTTATGTCCAAATATTACCATATGGATGCATCTAAAGCAATTTATTTTATGGTGGTAAAGATCTCATTTTATATAACATGGCCTTGTTTTGATCCTGATTAAGGGAAATATTTTAGTCAATTCTAACCATTTGTGAGTAAACAGATTTGATTTGATTTTTATATTTAAGGGTTTTTTAATTTTATTATTATTATTATTATTTTAATTAAAAAAATTGATGTTTTAAGATAAAAATAGTTAGAGAGGGGAGTTTACAAAGTTTCTTTTATTTAAAATAGATCAAAAAAAAATAAAGGGGGTGATTTTTATTTAAATTAAAAAAAAATTATGACCTCTTTTTAATTTTAATTTTTATTATTAAAATTAAATAAAATAATAATAAAGGATCCATTTATTTAAATTATTTCATTTAAAAATAAACAAAAAAAGATTTTTAAGACTTTTAGGCTTTGCCTAACCCTACTTCCATCCCTACTGCTTCTCCCCCCACCCAAATTGTTTGTGTTACCTAACCATCAATGACCACTATAACCACTCAACTCACTTTAGCATGATACCACTTATGGCCTACCTATTTACCCCTTCACATTTAATACCACTACATAACACCACCCCTTTACCATTATTCCAACCTTGCTCCTCATGACCTGCTTTGTCCCATGACTCCCATCCTCTTATGTAATATTATGCCTTGATCAACCACCACATTAGATATTATGATTTTTATGGTATTTTCATTTATGTGTGTTTAAGTCACCTCATTATGATCTCCATGACATTATGTTCCTCTAGTCTTTTTTATAAATGAGTTAATATGTTTTGAAATAATTTGGATGTTGTTGAGAAAATGTTTTTGAAATGCTTTTTTAAATAATTATTTATTTGAAATTATTAATTAAATATTATATTTTTTAAATAATGAATCAAATTTGGTGATTAAAAATATTGAGGCACAAATAAAGTACACATTTTTGTAAAAAGCTTATCATTAATTTTATATTAATAAAAATTTATTATTATATTATTATATTTTAATAATTAATTAATATATAAATTACATCCTAATGGGCAATGAGGAATATTTGGAGTACGATCTCAACATGAATAAATCAAAAATATTTTCATCAACACCCTACTTTAAATGTAGTTAGCTATCTTTGGAATCATGAAATTCATAATCAGTAAGATACCAATGAAGTACTTGGGCATCCCCATGTTTTCTAGATCAGGAAGAGCTTCATTATGGGAAATTTTGCTTAAGGACTTTCAATAAATACTAGCATAGTTTAAATTGAAGTGTCTCTCCTTACATGGTTGAACCATCCTCATGAAATATATGTTGAGTTCCCTATTGATCTATACTTTTTTTCAATTTTTTAATAGTCAACCAAAATATTGAAGGATTTGAATTGAATTATAAAAAAATATATGTGGAAAGGTATGTAGGACAAAAATAAAATTCCCCTTATCAAATAGGATAAATTATCCCTAACTAATAAATGGGGAGACACTTATATTAAAATATTAGCTATTTAAAACCTTACTCTACATGTCAAACTAGTATGGGCTATGGTCACCAAAACTCAAGCAATGTGGAATAAGTTACACCAGCATAGATACTTTGGGTATTTTTCTCCTTTCAACTTTATTAAGGTAGGAAATACACCCAATGGATCCCACTAAGTTGTAATTTCATCCTCAAATGTCATTTCATCATCAATGACCATGTTTGGTGGGTGATCAATGATAGGCATCTATAAATTTTTTGGGCTAACTCTTGGAATGGACACACGCCTCTAAAGGAGCTTCAATATTAAAGTGGGGATTTAGAAACTATTAGTTATCTATGGGGGGACAAGAAGACAAATTATATTTAACCTCATGTGGATGTGGGTTTATATTGTTGTAAGTGGAAATATGTATATATTGTGCCAATCCTTTAAATTTAGAAGTTTTATATGGAAAACATCTTCACAAAGAGTAGTTTTCACTAGTTTGAAGAATAATATGGTTTAGTAGGTTGGAGCTAAGATTAGGTGGTATGCATTCAACATGTGATATAAAAAGGATAAGTAGGTTGAATCTTCCTTTAGATGAACTAAATCTCTATCTTGAAATAAGGC
>JARHVA010005287.1:532500-627500 GCA_037957365.1 Torreya grandis | reverse complement strand
CAAAAATAAAATAATCTTGAGGGGGTATCCCAAGACAAATTACTAAGACTAGAAATGGGGCAAGTGGAAGGTGTGAACTAGGAATTTGACTAAGAAAAAGAGATTAGTATGGTGTTCATGAATGAAACCAAATCAAAAACACACTAAACTAACATCTTCATGCCTAGTTACTAGGTTGAGCTGAGTAACAAAAAGGATGACAAACATAACTAAAAATTAAGGAAAAACTAGAATTCTTTCACCTTCCTTGGATGCTCCAAATGCCATTATAGTAGTGGCTTGCTCAATTTTGTGCTCATGAAGTCGTTGACAATGGAAGCTTGGCTACTTCCATCTTTCCTTGGCACCTTTGGATTTGGCTTGGCTTGGCTTGGAATCAATTTGGCATGGTAACCCTAGTTTTTTAAAGATTTTGGAACCAATCCTACATTATAAATTTGTACAAATTAATATTAAAAATGATGTTCATGGCCTCTCTATTTATAGATTTTTAGGAATGACCAAAATCAACCACGACCATCCATCTCAAGATTGAGATGTGTGGTCATAAATTAATTGAATTATGTAATTAAAATCCATAGTCATCCTCATCATGACTTTAGAATAAGGCACATAAATGAGGCATGAGTGGTAATAAAGAGGCATGGGAGACCCATAATCTTGATATTTTTGGCATTTATGGCCTAGGGATGCCTTCCAAATAAATGAGTCACCTGATGATGCAGACATTAAATATTCACTTCTAAAAACAAGTTTTCAACAAGTTTACATGGAATTATTAATTAATCTCTAATTTGGTTTAATTAGCTCCTAAGCATGATTAAGCACTTTATGCACAAACTACTCAAATTAATCAAAATGCCTTGTTATTAGTGAAAAATTTGATTGAATTAGAATTTGATGTTAATGTTAGATGCATTGGATCCATTATCCTATTTAGGATTTTCCAACACCAAATAATAAAGACACACATATTGTACAAGAAATTTGATAGAAAAGAGCAATCCAAAGCACCTAGGTGCAAAATTAGAATTTTGACTCGAAATGATCTGATCAAAGTTAGCTAGCCCATAAATTGGATTGTCCCATTTAGTGATACTTTTGCCAAAATTGGAACTTGAATATATATATATATATCAACTCATTTAATGCACTTTAGTGTTTTTAGGCCAAATTGTGTGTTTTGGTGTAAATAGGTCAAAAGCCTAGTTGGAGGACATTGATGGCTCGATTTAAGTGTCTATAGTTTGCCCTTATTTGGGAAGGCATTACAAGATATAAGCACAATAATGTCTTCTTAAATAATGAGAGATGGCCTATATACCAAAAAGAAGATAATGGTTAAATAATAAAGCTCCAAATGGTTTTAGGAAGCCTATGATGATTCCCTCTCAAGGGAGTGGTCATCATATTTATTGATGGGTGGTCCCTCAAATAAAAATAAGAAAAAAGGTATAATTAACCTATGGTTGAGATTATTTGAAATAAGAAAATTATTTCATGAATTAATGTAAAAAGGATGTTGATTTACCCAAAGGTGGTTATAATCAGGAATAAAAGTCAAAATAACGATTTGCCTATAGGTGGTTATAATCATTAAGCAGACTTGGATTGGCTAAAATTGATGGTTCCCCAATTAGGGATGATTAGCAAGCATTAATCAAGGGTATAATCTATAATATATATTAAATATAAGCAAGTGAAAAGTGATGAAAGTGATGGATAGAAGAATAAGATTTATCAATAAAAATGATTCAATTATACCTGCCAATGAAGAGATGCTCATTCTTATTAGTAATGATATAACTGGAATGGATAATGGGTTAATTTGATCAAGAGTGGAATGGAAGGATTGCCAAGGTACCAAGGATAAACTTCTATAGCTCCATTGATTTTAGACCTTCTTGAATCTAATTTTTGCTATAGCATGTGATGATAGGCTTCATGATAGAAGACCATGAAGACTTGGCCAAAATATGCGTAAGGACTAACTCCTAATCTAGTAGACACTCAAAAATAATGAACCAATGATAAAAACCATGATGGTAATGTTGACATATGAATATGGATGGAATCAATAATAATTTGCTTGAGGAATCACCCAATGAACACATATATACTAATTTGAGGCAACAATGTTGAAAGCAAACAAATAGGCAGACAAACAAATAAAATAAGTAGAAACAAACAAACAAAACATGCAATAGAAACCATACAAAAATTGCCCTTAAAAAATAGGTGACAACTAAACCAAAAAACAAAATGGGGGAATAGAAGAAAAGGAAGGAGGTGGTCAAGCTATCTCCATATGCACTAAGCAAGTGGATGTTAGATACATAGTTCCATGGATGTAATATCGAATAAAATAATTCAAGCCAAATTTAGCTCTCCCAAGGAATGGGAAGAATATGATAACTGAGGAAAACACATAGAATAGATTTGATAGAAGAAGAGGAAAGGTCTTGCAAAATGGCAAGTTCATGAGAGAAAAGGCCAAAAAGGATGGGGAAACTAAGTGACAAGGGGTTTCTTTCCAACTTAGTAAGGGTTCCTAGAATCCTTAAGGCAAAGAAGTGGTCAAATGTTTTTGGTTTTTTCTAATGATTTTATAAATATTTTTGGAATTTTTTGAAGTATCTCAACTCGATCATGAATGATGAGACACTAAATGCTTCAAGCTCAAAAAATAGTGAGATGTTTCAAACTTAGGTTGCTCACAAAATGGTGAAATAATGATGGAAAGGGTAACTAAGCTAACCTCAACAATTATCAAGTTCTACCTACATATTCCCAAATTAGTACCTCAAGTCATTGTAGTTCCACCCTACAATGGATGAATTTGACTAGTGTAGTAATAAATTCAAACAAAATAGGTGGTAAAAAGGCATAGTATGGCATAGGAAGTGGTAAGTTGGTACATCAAGAATTAATAAATAAATATTTCTGCTAGTTTACCCATAGGAGGTTATAACTAGGACACAACCTAATGGTACTAATTTTCCCAAAGGTGATTATAATTAGTAGAAAGATCGATGATAAAAAAAGAAAAATAAACAAAGGATGCTATTGCTAAAACTTATATCATACTACTCCAAAATATGATCTCTATTTGAATTACTTGAACCAATTGATTAAAATGATTAGATTCCTTGATGTTGAAAATGAGTAACAAATGGAAAAAGCCAAGGTCAAACAGGCTAGGCTTTATAACACACTAGGTAAATAAAATAGAATCTTAAAATGGATATGGCTAATAAAATGGTTAAGAATGATATTTGTACAAAGAATAATAGTGATAAAATGGCATAACTAAAATGATCCTTATAGATAATACACCTTAGCACTTAAGCATAGTACCAATTAAGGTGAATTATATTCATTGGCTTAGGAAGTTCATCACCATCTGGTCCTATATAGTTTGGTTTGAATTTACCTTTATGCTTCTTCTCAACCATAATATTCTTTTGGTTTTCTTTAAGAACAAGATCACCAAGTTCAAATTTTTTATATTTGACATGCTAATTATAGTGACCTTTAAGTCAGTTATGATATGACTGAAGATTGTTGAGTATAGTTGTACATTTATCATCAAGTAGGTCTAGTTCTTGTAGACAAGCTAATCGATAGTCATGATCATCAAGGACATACTTGAAAGAGATGCATAATGAAGGAAATTTGACCTCAATGGGAAGGATGGATTCAGTACCATAAATAAGTATGGAGTGGCTCCTATGAGGGTATGATGACTGGGACAGTATGCTCAAAGGGTAGGGAATATCTATAGGTTCCAATCATGATCAACATCATTGATAATATTTTTGAGAATATTGATAATGGTTTTATTTGATGCTTCAGCTTAGCCATTACCTTGAGGGTAATATTTTATATAAAAATGTTGCATTATGTAATATTTGGTACATAGCTAATCTATATCCTTGTTCTTGAATGATCCTCCATTATCAGATATAATGTTAGAGGGGATACCATAGCAGCAAATGACATGGTTGAATATGAATTTGGAAATTTGATTTCTAGTCACGTATGTGAGGGGTATAGATATAACCCACTTAGTGAAATACTGAGTGGTGGTAAGGATATGTTTGTGCCCATTAGATGAAGTGGGGTTGATCTTCCCAATGAGGTCAACTCTACATGTAGCAAATGGTCATGGTCTCAACATTAGTTTAGAATTTTTTCTAGGGTATAAATTAGATTAGCATGCCATTGACATTTGTCACACTTCTTTACATATGTAGTTTCATCTGCATCCATCATGGGCCAATAATAACTAGTTTGTAAGAGATTTTTGGATAAGATTACCCCACTAGAATGAGCTCCACATACTCTTACATTAATAATAGTATAGACTCTGCTAAAGTTAAACAATGAATCATAGTTCCATCAAAACTATGATGGTAAATGGTGGATCTAAGTAGAATATAATGAGTGGAATGATGAATAAAAGCTTTGAGTTATTTTCAATATAGGTTAAGGTATAACTTGGTCATGAAGGTAGATGTAAAGGTCTAACTACTAGATAGAATTACGACCAACAATATCAAAAATCATTGTCACGGTTGAAGGTTCATGAGCTGGTGTGAATAAATTATCAACAAGGAACTAATATTCTTTAGCTTTGTAAATTTGTTGAATCAGAGAGCCGATAGTAGCCATGGCATCTACAATGATATTACTAGCCCTTGGTATATGATCAAATTGGATATTTTTAATTTCCTTTTTTAAGGTATTGACCATAGCCTTATATAGAACCAACTTGTCATCTTTGGTCTAAAAATGGTGTATGACTTGATTGATGATTAATTGAGAATCATCATGAACCTTTAGATGAGATATATTCCATTATACTACCTATCACATTCCTATGATAAGTGGTTCATACTCAACCATGTTGTTTGTATAAGAAAAGATGATTTTGAATGATTTAGGGATTAGAGCCCCTTATGGTTTAATAAATAAGAGGCCTACCCCAAATATATGTGTAGTAAATGAACCATCAAAATATAGCTTCCAATGCTACTCCTAAAGAGGTGTGTCAATGATGGTCATTATGGATTAATTAGGGAAATGAAATGTGAGTGGCTTTGTGTCTGCAAGAGGTGCTTCAACAAGTTGATCTATAAGAACTTGTCCCTTGATTGCCTTTTGATTGACATACGCTATGTCAAAATCACTAAGAAACATGATCTATTTTTCTATTCTACCTTGTAAATATATTTTAGATAGTAGATACTTGAGTGGATCTTCTTTTGAAATGACCATGGTCTTATTATTCAACATGTAATGGTGTAGTTTCTGAGTTGTGAAGACCATGGCTACATAAGCTTTTTCAATAGGTGCATAGTTATGTTCATATGTGACCAAGGTATGACTTAGGTAGTGTATTACATGCTCTTTTCCATTTTCATCATATTTCACCAAGAGTGCCCCCAAAGCATTGTTAGTACCAGATAGGTATAATAAGAATGGATTTCTTAGCATAGGAGGTAATAAAACATGTAGACTAGCTAAATAGTCCTTGTGTTGTTGAAAAGCTATTTAGCACTGATCATCCTAATGAAATGCAACTCCCTTATTTATAAGATGTGTAAATAGATGAAAATTTTTTACTAACTAAGAGATGAAGTGTCAAATTGATTGGATCTTACCCTACAAACTATGAAGTTACTTCAAAATGGTTAGTGGTAGCATCTTAATTATAACATGGAATTTAGCTAGATCAACTTTAATACCTCTATGAGACATAATGAAGCCAAGTAATTTGCTTGAGGTTACACCAAACACACATTTATTTGGGTTGAGTTTGACTTTTTACTCTTTAAATCTTTCAAATATCTTATGTAGCAGTACTAGATGGTCAGCGCTAGTTTTGGATTTCCTAATATGTCATCGATATAATCTTCAATAGTATCATGCATCATATCATGGAATATGATAGCCATGGCCCTTTTACATGTAGCTCCAACATTATTAAGACCAAATTTCATTACTTTAAAATAAAGTGTTCCCCATGGAGTGGTGAACATTATTTTATGTTGGACTTTTGATGTCATTTTGATCTAATTGTATCTTGAAAATCCATCCATGAGTGAAAGCATTTCATAACCTACCATGGACTTGATGATCATGTCAATATCAGGCAATAGAAAGTCATCCTTAGGACTAGATTTGTTTGTCTTGTAAATTAGTATAGATTCTAATTCTTTTAAGTGTTTTTTTAACAAGTACAACATTAGATATCCATTCCAAGTAGTCAATAGACTAGATACATCCTACTTCTAAGAAGTTTTCCAACTCTTTCTTTACGAAGTCAGAAATGTGGGGATGCATCTTATGTAGCTTTTTTTTTACCAATTTGGAATTAGGATTAACCACAATGTGGTGTAAAATAATGTCCATAAGGTCTTTCATACTTAGTCATGGAAATTGGCTGGATGGTTCCTTGATGATTTAGTCTGAGGCCTCTTCCTTCATAATTTTGATGCTCCATGATCATATTGGGAATAGGATACTTTGCACTTATATAACAATCAACTTATTAATAATTTTATATCCATGATTAATCCCCTTCAAGATGGTTGGGTTCTAGGCCAAATGCTGGTACAAATGTGATAGGTCCCTTATCTTTGTTCTTTCATTGCCAATGCATATGTGGGGTGACATTAGGTCACCCAAAGGTTTTTAGATTTTAAGGAAGATTGGTAATATGAAATGTATCATGGGTCACATACTCTCCTGGTCCATTCTATAAAATAGTGAAATGATTAGAAGCTTTAGAAGGTGGCATGTGGGAAAGTGAATCTAAGGTATTAAGATCCATGTAAGTATCCAGTGAATGATTAATAAGTATAACCTTTCCTTTATCCTACTTATAACTTGGATTCATGTCATAATGATAATTGTAGCTTTCAAATTTAGCCTCAATATGTTTGTAGTTTTCATATGGGTGTAAATCTCTTAGAATATTCACTTTCATCCCTGAGTGGGAAAACTTGATACATTGGTGTAACATTGACAAGACTGCACAAATCTCATGTAACCAAGGCCTTCCTAGAATCATATTGAATGATAACTCAAGATAAGGCATATGGAAAAGTGTATCATGGTTTAAAGGCCCAATGATAACTAGAAAACTAATGGTGCCTTGTGATCCTCTTTCTTGATTATCATAAGCTTTGATGGTTATTGTTTCTAGTTGGAGATCTACAATTATGTACCCAAGAAGCTTGATGAGCTTTAGAGACACTATATTGAAGCCTAATCTATTGTCTATAAGGATGCATTTCACTTTATGCCACTTTATATAAAATTCTATGTATAATGGGTTATTATGGAGTGGGCCAAAGGAAGACATATCACTTTGGTTGAATATGACTTATTGGGGGTGGATCTAGGTGTCTAACCAAAGCTTGAAATTTATTAGGGGATTTGTCATTACCAATAGTGGATTGGGTTAAAACCTCATTTAATATGTTCTTTTGGATTAATGTTGTTTGCAATAAATCTAAAATAGAAATTTGTGCTGATGTCTTCTATAATTGTTCCATAATATCAAAATTCTTGGCTTGGTTAGTATTGAATGGTTTATTTCAAGGCTAAATGGTTGGTTGGATAACAGGTAAAGTGGTAGATGGTTGTGGGCCCAAGATAGTAATCTTCAAACTCTAAGTTGTGATTACACAATTTAGATTAGATACTAGACCATGATTGTTAATAAATGTTGGGAATGGTGTGGGGCTAGAAAAGACAAGTCTCAATTGTTGGTGCACTTATATGGGATCATATGGTAAGGATGATGTGTCAATATAAGGTGAAAAAGTAGAAGTCTGAGTTTGATAGCTTTCATGTATGCAGTCTTAGGTCAAACAAGGATTATCCATGTAATTTGACTGAGTGTTTTTATTTAGCAAGGTCTAGATTGATTAACACTTGGTCTAGGATTAATGGCGATGAAGTTAACACTACCCCCTATAATATGACCTATAAACCTATTGTATTCATGTGCAACTACATGGTAGGTTTGTTTTTTGTTACCATTATGACATTAGTTTTGTCCATTTTTCTATCATTGTGGCTTTCATTATTGATTTTGTTGATTCTATTGGTTTTGTTGGTTTGGCCTTTGATTTTGATACCATTGATTTTTTTGTTGCACTGGTTAATGTTGTTATCAATTATTATGTCAAGGAAAGGGTTTTTGATAAATCCTAAGATTTTGATTAGAAGTGGAAGCACCATTATCCAATGTTATCTCCCCATTATCTAACATATTCTCAATCAAATACTTGATTTTAACACATATTCATAGATTATGCACATTAACCTGATTATATTCACAGAATTAATTTTTGTAGTACTAATCAAGATACATAATGCCTTGTAGGTAATGCTTTGGTATAGGCTAACTAATTAGATTAGTGGTGGCAAGTTTATGAAATAAAAATTTAATAGGCTCTCCTAGGCTACTAAAGACATAAGACATAGGCACATTTATCCTTGAAGGAGGTGTTTGCAATGGTAAAGGTTGTTGTATTTGTTACACAGGTCTTGGTTATTGTGCTTAAAACATTAGTGGGAGAGGTTTTTGAATAGGATTAATATCAAAAGGTGGTATGGATATTGTTTGCACTATTTGGCCATGACATGATTTGGTTACTCCATTTCCCACAACATTCCTATTGCAGTTGAATTACTTCAATATTTCTTTGTTATTGGTGTGTGCTAATTATGATGCTTGTGCTTGAATGGGATGTTGATTTTGGCCATTTACCTAATTGGTACCTTGATGTTGATTAGTGGAATTAAGCTTGATGACTCCTTTATTGATGATCACTTGATCAATAAAACTTTATCAATGATCTCCATGAAAGTATGTGCACATTGTAGTTCTAGATGATAAGCTATCTCACTATACAAATTTTTAGTAAACATAGTTATTAATTATTTATCTAGTAAACTATGGGTGAAATAGATTTCACAGAATCTCCATCATTGTAGATAACTTTCAAAACTTGTACTAACTTTTTGATTTGCTTGTGTTAAATCCACTAATGAAACCTCATGTTTGAGATTATAAGAAAAGTGTTGTATAAAATTATAAAAAAATTCATCAAAATATGTTAGTATATTTTTTGGTAACTTTAAAAACCACTCTAATGTTTGTCTAGCCAAGCTCCTAGGAAACAACAACAAAAGATATATGTCTATATATGCCACTAGTTGACATTTGATAAAGAAATCGATCGAATGAACCTTAGGGTAACCTTTCCCTTTGTATTTGTTGAATTTTGGTGGTTTGTATCTTGGAGTAAATAATATCTACAAGTACTCCATGTTGAATGTATAAGAACACATGTCATCCAACTTAAATGTTTAAGTCTATTTCCTAGCTTGAATGGTAGCAATTACATCCTTCATCTATTGTAATTCTTGGGATAAGAAACTTGAAGGAACATTAATTTGAGGGAGAATATTGATTTGGGTAGATGATTGGGATGTCATAAGTTAGAAACTTTGACTAGGGTATGATGGAGATATCTATTAGGGTATATTGGTTTGGTTAGGAAATAGACCAAGAATATGCATATGTGGATTAAGATGTACTTGGAATTATACATCTGGTTGTATGATATTTTATTTTGGGTTGCTGATAAAGGTTTGACATGGAGGATTTTGTAGTTGGAATAGAGGCATATAAATATGATGTGCATGATATGGTTGAAAAGGGACATGTTATTGACTAATCAAACCTTGCTGTTGAGTGGTAACTTGTGGACCAAGACCCTATCTCTGAACTTGTGACACACTTTAAACTAGTTATTATCTAGTTATTACTTGAGAAACATGGGAGCCTCCTTATTACACAAATCCTCATTTGGAAGTGAAATCATGTTGAAGATTTGACATCTATCACTGACCAATATTTACATATTATTGGCTAGTCAGTGTTTGGTTTTGGATTAGTACACTAGTCTGTGACTGAGGAGGTATATTTACCACTACCTAATGAGGTGGAACATTAGTTTCCCCTTGTCAAGGTGGAAATATATTTGGCCTCTATTGAATTTTTAAATTACATTTTACTTGATATTTTTGAATACTACTCATCACGTGTTTAGGAGGAGTAGGATTTGTCACATTTGACTATTGACGTGTGACATTGGTTGCTGGTTGACTACCTAATCTTATTGGTTGCACACTTGATGAAGTAGTTGGTTGAGGTTGGGATGCATAAACTCCTACTCCCTAGTATGATGGTCCACTCATTGTATTAAATATAGACACATGTTTACTAGTTATTTGTGCATTAACACCACTTTTATTTAGATTAGACGTTGCTTACACATTATTTACTATATTTTTCTCATTATTCTATGTAGAATCAAAAGATACTTCATCAATAATAGGCATATGTAGAAATTTGTCTACTAAAGTGTTTTTCATGAATGGGTCTAAACTCTAATTCTCTTGACTAGTTAACTCTATCAAAACTCTTATTGAAGTAACTAAGTGAATAAGAGGTTTGCTCACTATGTTCATCTAATTGAAATTATGTGCTAGATTTAGGTAGGTTTGATATGCTATCTACATTTGATTAAAGTGGTCTACCATGATGTTTTTTCCACTATTAGATAGATTAGGGTCTTGATATGTTGTTTGGGATAAAGCCAAAGGATTTATAGAAGAATCCTGTTGATCTTAAATTATGTTGTAGGGTGTTCTTACTAGGCTTGGTATATTTTCATGGGAGAAGTCTGCTAGAAACTTGGCCCTTACCTCTATGGCTCTAACCAAAAGCTCATCTTTGTTCTCTAAAAAATGTCTCTCAAAAAAAAATTGATCATAATTGGAAGCTTTATTAGTAGAATATGACTATTTAAGAACTAGCTCATCCACTATGGGTATTGTAGCTAGGTATTGTGTGGTTTGTTCTTGGTCTTGTTTTGAATAAGGTGGTACGTTAACCAAATAGTTAGCCAAGGGATCTTGTATTTTTGCCCCTAATTGAGTATTATAAGAGGGATAAGAATCCATCTCATAAGGAATATTATTTGCATAGGGGTCTTACACCATTTATTATTGTGAAACCACATTACTAATCCTTGGATTGTACATGAGTTTATTATGACTGTAAGAATACATATTGGGGTCCATAGTCAATGCCTTTGTGATAAAAATGTCAAAGAATTCCACAAACTTTAAAAAGGACAATGTCTAAAATAGATGATGTTCAAACTTGGTCTAGATTCTTCGAAAGGATCAAAAGGTTTATGCAAATATTTAGTGAAGAAACAAGCTAGCATTAAATTTCCAATGTCTCACTATTCACACAAAGATGAGAAAGTAAATAGGCCAAAAATTGAAATGCCAAACTCTAAGATCAAAGTGTTTCAAATTAGTCTAATCTAGGGAATTAAAAGTTGTTAGGTCTTTTGGCCAAATGTGGCATCAAAATATAGGCTCAAAAAAGGCATGTGGTAGGACTCTTGGCCAAATGGTGTAAAAAAATAGACTTTTAATTCACTGAATTTTTTCATCTAATGGATTTGAAACACTTCTAACAACCACTAGGCATTTGATTCTTTAACATGAAATTGATCAACTAGGTATAAGGTATGAAACAAAAGGCACTTTAGAGATAGTTTATTTTTTCATAAATAATGGTATAAAACTTTGTTATTTTGACAAATAAGCTAGACAAAAGTGAACAATATAACTATGCTAGATAAAGGATCACAAAATTACACTTGGATTGGTCTGAAAATGTATGAACAAATTTGAACTCTATGCAAAAGGGTCAATGAAAAAATATTTTAAATGTTTTGAGCAACATAAAAATTCTACACTATCCAAAAGGTGTGGATAAATGTTTATTTCAAAAACTCTCTAAGGCAAAGATATTTTCGCATAATTCTGATAGCATAACACTACTTTTCTTGACTCAAAATGTTATGGTGCATAGACTCAAAGTGCAAGTGTTTATCACAAAATGGCTTAAGTCTATCAAGTGGTGATAATGATCTTGAGTCTAAAATGATTTTCAACCCAAATTGTAAATTGAACCTAAGTTCCCTCAAGTTTATTACAAATGGTGAACCCACTTAACACATAAACCCTATGATCTTATTAAGGTGCAATTTCAAATTTAGATTATAAATGAAGGACTTAAACAAACTTTTTTAAAGGTCTAGACTCAATTGGGTAACATAACTATGCCAAAGTGGATGATATGACTCTCCAAGTTTTGATGAACTTTAAACAAGGTAAATTGATGATTCCACATGGGTAACATAATGCCTCTTTGTTAAAAATAAAAATGAAGACCATGTGTTTTAGTTTTTATCATTTGTTTACACTAAGTTTTGATTCCAAACATGACTTTAATCTAGGATTAAACCAACTAATTAATCACTCTTAGACTCTAAACTAACAAGGTTACTTGGTATTGTTGGAATCCATCAATATACATCATTTAAGAGGATTTTAAGTGTTCATCCAAAAGTAAATTTGAATTATATAGTAGGTTTTTTATAGCCCCCCTTCTCTTAAATGACAATACTATGACATGGACCTTGAGGTACACCTTGCACCAATAATACTTCTATGGTAAGTGGGGTTTTGTCTAATATATACAATTTTTTGAACACTTTAGGGGAATCAATTTGATAATGATTTTCATGCCAAACAATGCAAAAGAAAAGTATAAATTTTGGGTCTGTATCAATTAGCTTGTTGTAAAATGGTCTTGTCTTTTTTGTAAC
Organism: Torreya grandis; assembly: GCA_037957365.1. NCBI lineage: Eukaryota > Viridiplantae > Streptophyta > Pinopsida > Cupressales > Taxaceae > Torreya > Torreya grandis. The sequence continues at coordinate 614,721 of JARHVA010005287.1, read as the reverse complement.
CACTACATCTTGTTGTTTGCTTAGTGTAGTGTGATGTCCAAAGTACCACTATATCTTATGTGCAACTCTAATTAGGAGCCAAATGAAGTTAATGTTAAGAGGTGAAACCCCAGGTCAAATCTTCCCTAAAGAACTCATGGGAGGTGATGAATTCCCCCTCACAATCCAAGTTTACATGAAATAAAGAAAACATAAAATAGAAAGACTTTAGGTTCATTGTCAGGGTCACCTAATACTTTTGTGAGTTTTTGGGGAGTTCTTTAGATGACATTCTTTTCACGCCTTAGACTAGGAAATTTGAAAATAAGGAAAGTACTTTTTATTCCAAGGGTTTGGTAAAGGGGAAAAATGGAAGAGAATACATGCACCATCGTTATATTTTTAAAAAATAAAGTGCTAATTGAAATAATTAAAACAAAATTGACAAGTGTGTTCAATTTTAAGCCCAAATGAAAGATTTGGTGGTGTTTAATTTGACCCCTTGGTCTTAAGATTGTGAAATTTAAAACTAATTATTAAAAAAAACATACTTAATCACCTAAATATTTCATTAAGAACCAAAAACAAGATTCCTAATTCATTTTAAAAGCATGCAAAAGATGGTCTAAAACATGTTTTAACAAATTTGAAGTCTGTCGGTTACATGTCTACCCTTAAGGCATCACCCCAAAAGTAAATATGTTATGCTAGAAAATGTTAGCATAAATATAAATAAAATGTTAAAAAAATTAATATTAAAATATATGAACACCTGAAAACAAAAAATTAGAAGGATAAAAATAGAATATAACTTATAGCATGTAAAATCCTACACATAAAATATAAAAACCTATTGTTAGTATTATGAACATAACTTTAATAATATAGATCAGTTTGACACAAAATTTTGAGAGGTTCTAAATAACTCTAGATTTAATGTCTCTAAAAAAATTTAAGTCCAAAATTTCAATAAAATAAGTTATGAACTTTTTTCTAACTATTTTTACCAAAAAAATAAAAAATAGAAAGTGACAATTACTAAAATAGCTATAACTTCTAAAATATAAATATTTTTTTATGAAATTTTTAGATAATATCAATGAAATATTTATAAATATATTCATAAAAAAATTTAGAATAAAATATTAATTAAATAAAAAGGTATGAATTATTTATTGGCCATTTTTACTCAAATAAAAAACAACAAAAAAAGAAAATCAAAACTATAAAACACAAAAAATATTTGTGGATTGCACTCTAATGAAGATCGTCCCATCAGGTGTGACATTATGTGAACTAAGAATTTGAATCAAGAGAGGTGATTAGTATTTTTTTATTCCAAAAATTCAAACAAATTGGTAAAAAAACACTAATTACCATACATCTCTAGGCCTAGTTACTAGGGTGAGCTTAATAACAAAAACAAATGAAAAGCACAACTAAAAAGTAAAGAAAAAACAAAAATCATTCACCTTCCTTGGATGCTCTAAATGATTATTATAATGGCTTTCTCAGCTTGTGTTCATGATGTCTTCATCAAAGGAGGCTTGGTTATCTCCTCTTCTCCTTCGCACCTCGTGGTTTTGGATTTGCTTGGCTCAATATTTTGGCATCATAACATTGGCATGTGAGAGCTCTTGGAATCAATTTGACATGGTAACTTTTCACATAATTAGATTTATAAAGAAGGACCTATAATTAAATAACTACCTTTGACCACCATTGACCCAATGATTAAAGATATAAATAAGCTTTCACCACCTACCTTTTCACATGAAGAATCAGGTGATGTAGCCAATGCTTGGTTTATACACTTATAAAAGTAATTCAATTTTCATAATATGCCTTCCAATGTGAAATCCAAAGTATTAGTCTATCATCTAGTAAGACCTACAACATTATGGTGGAAGCACCTTTGTGGTATTGAAGGGTATCAGCCTTAAAACCTATCTTGTTCTATTCTTGAGACTCAATTCCACAAGAGCTACCTAAATGAAGATTATAAGGAGTATATAATCACTTATTTTAAGATTTTAATGTAAGAGAACATATTTGTTATTAAATATGAGAACAAGCTTTTGAACTTGCTACATCATGTGAACTATATGCATGAAAAATAAACTAAGATTATGAAATTCAAGCTTGGACTTAAGGAGATTTTGTTGCATGATGTTAACATGATAAAGACAAAAACTCTGGCTATAACCATAGAATCAGCATACAGAGCTAGGAAAAAAGAAGTCTCATCAAAAGGTAAGACAAAAACTCAAGTCAAATAGGCAACATTCTAATCCAAGAACCTTTCTCCCATGAGCAAGAAATTCATAAAATTTGATCCTAACCATAGATTTTTAAGAGGTAATAAGAAATTTAACAAGTTTTTTAATTATAATAGGAATTTCAAGTCCCATGGATCATCCAAATCTGGTTCTTACAGGAAGGAACAACATCAAATAAACTCATGTGGACCTACCACAAGTGCTAAAAGTATTATAGTAGCATATTATATACCATTTATGTGTTGGAAATGTGGTGATAATAATTATAAAAAAATACTATACTAAACTAAAATTAGGCCAAATAGTGAACCATAGAGTATATGTTGTTATTGATAACTGTAATGCTGACTTGTAAGCCACTCTCATTGAGACATAAGGTACAATTAATGGTTTTCATTTGACTATATTAATTGATTCAGGTGTAATGGATTATTTTATTTCTCCTTTTACTACTAAACAATGTAATAATAAACATGTCTTGATAAGAGAAGGTTGGGAAGTTGAATTTGGTACTAGAAAGAAAGTGCGTATTCTTGATTGCTTAGAATAAGGAAAATTGGATCTTGGTGTTCTTAAGACCAAGGTGAGTCTTTTTTCATGACTTTAGGGTCTTATGATCTCATTCATGGGATGGATTGACTATTTGAACATCAAGCCACATTAGATTTTGGGAAAAAGGGTGTGATACACTAATGACCTTAGCTAAATTATAGAATTACAAGGCATGTAAGGTTATGTAAAACATTAAAAACTTATAAAATTACCAACTAAAAAGAATTGAAAGTTTAGTTGCAAGAACATTTAGATAGCAAAAACATATGGACAAGTGTGTCTCCTTGGGGTATTTTAGTACTCTTTATCAATAAGAATGATGGTACTATAAGGCTTTGTATTAATTACCACATGTTGAATAAGGTAAAAATAAAAAATCGCTATATTTTTCCTAATATCAATTATTTGTTTGACCAAATGAAAGTGTTACAGTATTTTCTAAGATTGACTTGAGGTCTGGTTACCATCAACTATGCATCAAGGAAGAGAACATTCATAAAACTATGTTTAGAACCCAATATGGACAGTATGAGTTTCTAATTCTATCTTTTGGCTTAACTAATGTACTTGTAGCCTTCATGAACCTTATGAACAACATATTTAGAGATTTTTTGGATAAGCTTGTGTTTATTTTTATTGATGATATTCTAATTTATTCCAAAGATGAGGCTGAATATGATCAACACCTCCATCTAGTCTTGCAAAGACTAAGCCAAAATAATCTTTATGCAAAATTATCTAGATGTGTATTCTATGAATTTTAAATTCATTACTTAGTACACATTATTTATAATGAAGACATTTATTATTACCTCACCAAGATCAAGGATATCTAAAATTGGCCTATTCCTTCCTATGTGCATGAAGTGTGAAGCTTCATGGGGTTGGTTGGTTATTACTGGTGCTTTGTTGATATTTTTTCTAGAGTGGCTTATCCCATCACTTCCTCATAACACAAAGGAAATAAGTATGAATGGACTCCTTAGTGTGAGGAATATTTTGTTAAGTTGAAAGGGATACTTACTATAGATCTTATTTTGATCATACCAAACCCAAATGGTAACTTTTAAGTTTGGATTGATTCTTCCAAAGAAGGATATAAGATATCTTGATGCAAGATGACAAGGTTGTGGCTTATGAGTCATGAAAATTGAAAGAACATGAAAAGAACTATCCTAATCATGACATGGAGCTTACTAACATTATTCATGCACTTAAGACATGGAAACATTCGCTACTAGAAAAGCCTTTCCAAGTAAAATTTTATCATCAAAGTCTTGAGTATTTGTTCTCTTAAGAAGACTTAAATGCATGTCAACATAGGTGGTTAGTATTTTTGAGTAATTTTAAATGAATATATCATATGTCAAAGGCAAGGAGAATCATGTGGTTGATGCACTTAGGATACACATGTGCCTTTCTGCCTTATTGATGTTACAAATAAATTTTAGAAGTTCTATTTTAGAACATCAAATTTTTGATGTATTATATCATGGTGTAAGAGTAGGTTTGGATGATGAACTAGTAGAAAAAAGATTTGCTAAATTTTTTGTTACAACAGATGTGCTGATAAGGCATAAACATATAATTTATGTTCCCATGATAGGAGACTTCATAAATTTTTTAGTTAATGACGTGCATAAAACACCTTATTGTTCTCATCTAGGGGTTAGAAAAATGATGCATGAGCTGAAAAAATTCTATTTTTAGCCTATAATGAAGCATGATGTCATTAAATTTGTAGCAAAATGTTCAAAATACTAATGGGTTAAGGTTGAGTATTTCCATCTAAGAGGCCTATTGTACCCTCATGATATTCCAAAAGATAAGTGGGTTTTATTCTCACTTGATTTTATTATGGGGCTACCAAAATCATGTAGTAAGCATGATACAATCTGGATAGTGATTTATAAAGTAACTAAAGTTGGCAACCTTATTGCTATAATTTAAATAGATGATGCATGCATTTTTGTAGAATTATTTTTAAATGAAGTAGAAGACTTCATTGTATACCTAAAGTTATCATATCATATTAGGATAATTTTTTTTACTTCAAGGTTTTAGCATACTTTAACTATAGCCTTTGGAACAAAGCTGAATTCTATCTCTTCATATCATCTAAAAATAGATGAGTAAATAGAATGGCTCAACCAAATGGCTAAAGATATGTTTTGATGTATATAATGGATTAGAAAATGAAATGGGAGGATTATCTTCATCTGTTTGAATTTGCATATAATAATCCTATCATTTATCTATTAAGATGGCTCTATTTAAAGCCTTATATGGATGTAAGTGCAAAACACCTATTGGTTAGGACAACTTAGAAAATAGGGTTGTTAATGGACCTAATTTACTATTGGATTATTATAGGTAGATGGAAATAATAAGGTAGAATAAAAAAATAGGTTCTGATAGGCAAAAGAGACATGCAAACCTTAAGACATTTCTACTTGAATGCAATGTGAGGGACACATTTTTTATACATGTTAGACCACATAAGAGTTTTATTAATTTTGGAAAGGCTTCCAAGTTAGCACCACATTTTATCAAGCCTTTCGACATAGTGGAAAATATTTGCCCTATTTCTTATTGACTAGTACTTTCTCCTTCTCTTTCAAGGATTAATGATGTTTTTCATGTTGCATTATTGAGAAAATATATACTTGATTCATCTCATGTTTTGGATTGGACTCATTTATAGTTCACAAAAAAGATAAAGATCTAGTAATAACTAGTGAGAATCTTGAACAATCATAACATTAAGCTATGTAATAGGGATATACAATAGGTTTTAGTGTGATGGGAGCCTATCAATGAAAGAAGTGCTACTTGGGAAGATGTTCATGTTTTCAAATAATATTATGCATATATTTTTGATTAATTCACTTAGATGACTCCTTTTCAAGAGGGGGAAGATGTTACAATTCCATATTTTCACTATATATATTATGTTGTTATGTTATTTCCATTATTATTGTTAGATTGGTTATTAACTATTATTTCACTAGATTATTGTGGTACTTGCAATAGTAGTGTTGGCCATGTACTTAATTTTGTGATTAATTATCTTTATGGACTTATTTTATATTGATGATGATTTTATAATCTATAGTTATTATTGATTTATGAGATAATGCAATTTATGCCATTTTAGTGGTTGTAAGCTTTCTCTATGAGATAAGCTGGTGAGAAATCCATATTCCAAAAACCAATGAATTTTGAGCACATTAGCATGTCCAACAGGTATACTTATTTTTTAATTATCATTAAAAAACTTTGATTTGGTTGTTATATTTTTTGTATGTGGTCCTTGTTTTTGTGAATATTATTTTAACTTACCAATTTTGTTATGAATCATTATTTATTGTTATAGCTCATTATACTTCATTAAATGTTTATCAATCATAGTTTTTTCCTATGTACAACTCCATTCTCTACTTTTCATAGGTCCCCAAACCTATATCATTCTCCATTAATCCTACTGACCTATTCAATTATGTATCTAGACCTGACTAAACCCACCCAAACCTAACACCCTCATTGGGGACCGTTGTCACCTTTTGTTCCTACCCTAACCCCATTGACCTAGAACTATTGTCTAAGGTTGAGGAATATTGTTTTAATGACTATCAATAGTCATGGCTTGACTTAAACTTAGTTTAATTTGATTATGATATTTTAAAATCTTATCAACTTAAGTCGATGGTTTTCAATGGAAATAAGTCAACCTCATTTAATGAGATAGGTGGTATTATGATATAGGTTTCAATGTTTATCCACATAGTTTATGTTTAATCTTATTTTATTAACACTAATCATTTTTTATATTGGATGAGATTTGCTTAGTCATCGAGCATTCTAGACTCCCTCTTAATGGTGAGGTTGGCAGGGATTGTCTTGGGATATATAGGGTTTCTCCCTCCTCTTGTAATTGAATGCAAATTGATTGGATGTATGGGGTAATGAATGGAAAGAATGGGGAAGGTGCATGACAAGAAAATGTGTTAATAATATGGAAACATTTAAGTTTAAATAGCGAAATATCTTAACTAGTTTTAATGATGTGATGGGTGGTTTGGAAAACACAATAACATTTGGCGAGTCTTAGAGATTTTCAACCTTTTGAATTTTTGGGATATTTTGAATTTTTCAAGTAAGTCTTTAGGTTTTTTCTAGTTTTTTTTTCAGTCAATATGTTGATATAATGGAAAATATTTAGAGGCTATGTGTGCAACCATAAGTCTTTAGACTTCTGGGTGAATATGCAGACACATTATGACTATATATTAATATATTTATTATATATAAGCTAAAAATAAATGTATATATATAGATATAAGTATATATATATATATATATATATATATATATATATAATTTTTTGTTCAAATACTTATCTTAATACAATCATTTCATTGTTTTCTTAAATATGGTGTGAACTATGTTTCATGCATGAGGATTTGAAATGTTTGCATGTCATTTGCATGTTTAAAAATGACTGTGTTTTATCATAATAGTAGAATGTTGTAAATATTCGCAGGGTCTATATATTTAGATATGATGAAGGTGTGATCATTTTTATTGAATTTATTTTATTATAATGGGTGAATGTTACAAAGGTTGACAAGTTCAATTTTTTTGGAAATTATGATTGTGTGATCATTTTGATGACTATGTTTTATTTAATTGATTGTGTATTCTTATATATATATATATATATATATATATATATATATATATATATATATATACATATTATTGATTATGTTTACTAAGTTAATTCTATATGGATTACTTGGAGATATGTATATGGTGTTAGAGTTTGCAAAATCTAAGGGTGTTCTCATATAGATAAGCTAAAACCTAACTACAAGTGATTGTGTTTAATTTGAGGAATTGGCTATGTCAATGAAAAATAACTGGGTCTTCTTAATATGTTATGATTATTGTTAACTATGTTCATTGGGGAATGATGTTGTCATGGTTTAATTCATTTATTGATATTTCTACCTATGTGAACCCATTGTTGTGTTCTATGACTTAAAATCCCAAATGATTTCTTGGAATATGTTATTAAATCTCTCCACAACCTTACCTTTTGGTAACCTTCTTATTTGATTGGAACTTATGGATGTATATTGAAGTTTTAGGCATTATTATCTTTGGATTCATTTATATAGTTATTTGGTTTGTTGGTGTTATGTTATAAAAAAACTCATGTTTTGTTTATTGCATTGGTATCTTGGTCAATGTGGTTACTTTTTTATGTTGTATCAACCCATTAAAACATCAAACTCATTGTATCAATTAAATCAATATTTACCACTTATAAACCCTACTATTGGAAATAAGATGTGGTATTTTCCTTTGACTGTGTGTGTAATCCATGACTTTATTTTGTGGATTTTGGATTATCTCATTGCAAACCATTGTATTGTTGATATTTCAAGCCTCGTCTCTTTTTTTTTTGATAGTAGAGATTTTGAAAGTCAATGGTGGAATTATTTTATGACTATGTTGTGGTTGAATATGTTAGGGTTTCTTTATAGAATGTGTAGATGTTTAATTATGTTGATAAACACACACACACACACACACACACACACACACACACACACACACACACACACACACACACACACCTGTGTGTGTGTGTGTGTGTGTGTGTGTGTGTGTGTGTGTGTGTGTGTGTGTGTGTGTGTGTGTGTATGTGTATATCTATCTATCTACATATATATATATATATATATATATATATATATATATATATATGTATGTATGTATATATGTATGTATGTATGCATGTATGTATGTGTGTGTGTGTGTGTGTGTGTGTGTGTGTGTGTATACATAATTATATATACATACATATATACATATGTTGTGTGTTTTCAAGGTATGTAACTATGTTCCTTTCAATGATTGGGTCATTGTTCACTGTAACCTTTCAACTCATCCTTGGTAATTAAAATGATTAAGTATTTATTTTTATTGGGTTTCAATTATTTAAATTATGCTTGGTACTAATGATGTTCATTCTATAATCCAATCCATGTCATTTTATTGACTATATCTATCTTTAAACATTGGAATTATGTGTGTTATATGATTACTTCATGATGCATGTGGATTATAATAATAGTATGATTATATTATTTACAATTATACTTTGACTTAGTCATTTTAATTTTTGGGGTTGTGTTTATACCTGTGACATATGGAGTCATGAATAATGTTTTTTGCTATGTTGAATTAATATTTACTGATTGATTGATTTTATAATTGTGTCATTATTTAATTTGGTCTTGGTTACTTGTCAGAATGTGTGTATTTTCATTCTAAGACTAGACCTAAATATTTATAAGTATATATTATGGGTTTAGATGGTTCAGGACAATAGAGATATTGGATGGGGTTTTAAGTAGAATAAACTCAAAATATATTTAATGGATTAGGATTAATCTATTCTATATCATTTAATGGTTAAAGTTAACCATCCCCTCTCTTAATATATACTTAGATGGTTTAATTATTCTCGTCTCACCTTGGAATGATTTGATTATGTTTGGTCTGTCTTTTTTCTGATATGTCTTTTATTTGGAGATTGATGTGCTCATAATTAATTACCTATTCCTAGATACAAAAACCACCATCCTAATGATGGTTGGGGTGGTGAGGACCATCAATGGAGGGTTCATAGGGATGGTTGGGTGGGTTTGTGTTGATCAGCTAGTTCATGTTCAACTCCATGCTTTGATGATTTTGTATGGAATATGGTACCAAATGTATTTATTTATTTGATTAATTATTAGCATATATAAATGATATAGACTATAGTTGTTAATTTGATAGTATAGTGATCTTGTTGACTTCTAAAAAAATTTATGAATAGATTTCAAAGATGGAATATTGAATGGATACATTAATTGTTGGATAAATATATTATATAGGTACCTTGTATTATTTAATTATTGAATTGATATTTTATTCCTTGTGATCCTAATAATATATAATTTACTAAGTAGACCACCAATTTATATATACTAACCCTACATTGATTTAATAATCCTTAAGTTGGATTTAGATGAGTAATGCAATCAATACCTAGATGCTTGTTCATTACTATATTAACTCTTCATGGATCCAACATTTTGGTATGGGATTCAATTTATCCTAGGTTGATTTATTGAATATTCATTATTAATTATTGATCTAAATTGAATTAAACCATGAAAATTCACTTGAGATTTACTTAGACCTGTCACATAAGATTTAATTTTGTAAATCTATTCTAAATAAAATTTAATATTTGTTTTATATTTTGATACTTTACATTAGCTGTTTAAATTCATAATGAATAAAGATAGAAGTTGCATAGTAACTTGCATTAGTTGAATCATTATTTCGATAGTTTGTTACTCTTATTTATAAGTTGATAGACACATATGGGACACTTAACCATTTTATAAATGCATAAGCTAGATAGTTGGACCAAATAAAACAAATGCTCCCTTCTATCATACACTTCAGACCTATTTGGATGTGTACAAGGTATGTTTTCTGGTTATAATTATAAAAAATCACTTATTATGTATGATGAATTATGAATATGAAATTAATAAGTATATACTTGTAACAATTGGAAAAATAATTAAGGTTTAATTAATTTTTATGAATCAAATAACGATCATGTACAATAGTTTTCCTATATTACTTACTTGATAAGATAAACACATCTTAAGGAAACCATAATGTAATACAGGATCATAAATAATTAATTATATTAGTCAATCCATTTGATAAAAATTAATTTATGCACTTTTTATTTCCTTTATTATTAGCTATATGGTTTTCCATCCCTCCCAATAGCTAAACTTACTTGGTTGGTTGGCTCAGATGCCCAACAGAAAACATTGTAAGAGTTCCTTAAGTGGAACCTTCTATTTGGGTTCTACTTGTATTAAAACTCAAATTAATTTCATTGCCTAATAATTTTGAACTCCCTAATTGAATTTTGATATTATATGCTTATTGTTTCCTAGTTGTCTAGTTGGATTGGAAATGAATTCTTAACATATTAATGTCCTTAAAGTATTCATTTATTGAATTTTGTATGAAATAAAAAGAAAGATTGATTTGAATTCATTATTACTGGTTGGATAAGCTACTTTATTATATAAGAAACACATTTATTTGCTAGACTGCCTTAAACTCATTATTATAGCATTGGATATGCCAATATAAATAGATGCATGGATTATAGAATGGTAGTGTTGAGTAATGTCTACATCATGAACTATTATAAGCATCCATTTTTTTATTTAAATGGTGTATGAAAAGTATAATGACCTTGAAGACTAAAGGGTGTTATAAACTAGCTAGTAGCACTAAGGAATCTCATACTTAATTTGTTTTTTCTCATTCTTTAACATAATTATCTTCATGAATGAATTAAAATATGCATGTATGAATTAATTTCAGTTGTTAATTTTAAGTTATTTTTTAATTTCTATAACATGTATCTTTATTTAAACCCATGATTAACCTGAATAATAACTTAAGAATAATAAATCTATCCTTCTCAATTAAACCAATTCTTTAACTTAACCATCCTCAAATGAGATTAAAACCCACTAAGGAGAGTGAGGTATTTACCTAGGGTTAAGGACCTAGAAATGGTCTTATGAGGAAGTATTAGTGCCACTTATGGTGCTTGGGACTTATTAGCATATGTGTGCATTGACATGCCCCAAACTTCATAATCTTTCTAAAAAACAAGCTTCCATAACATCTTTTTTATGTGTTTACCTCTAGTGAGTTGCCTCAATTTCCCTCCTTTGGTTATAGTTATGTATGTGTGTAGTGAATTGAATGTTTTCATTATTTTAGAAAGACTTATAAGAGGGCCTAACATGTGACCAAAGCATACTCTGATATATGACTTTAAATTTTTTTTTGGGGGGGGGGATTGTTTCTTGTAGGTGGGATATATCATTTAGGATTTTTAAAGATCACTCATTAGATAAACCTCAATAAATTTTATGGATGGGATGAACAATTAAGTTGAGGCCCAAACCCTAGTTTTGAGACATGAGGTTGTGTTTTAATCCAATATTGATAGAGTCATCATCAAGGGTGACTTGATCGTCATTTTTCAATATTTAATTAATGTGAAGTTTGGATTATAGAATTTTTAAAATATTCTTGGCCAATCTTGGAAGTTATAATGAATATAAACGATTAGGAATCCAATCACTGATTTTATAAAGCAAATCATGTAGAAGATAAGCTACAAATATAGACATTGATCAATCTAAAGATTTAATCTTTGATAATGATTAGGAAGTGTGGTATTGGAATGATCACTCATAATTTCTCCATGATTTAGGTTTTTAGGTTTAATGGTGTTATAGGATGGTGATAATTGAAGTGTGGGAAAATTATTTTCCACATCACTCAAAATCCTCTTATGTATTCTCAACCAAGCTGATGCAATTTCCATTTGTTTATATTACTAAAGGATATGTTTTTTAGTAGCTATAAGTAGAGGTTGTTTCAAGGGATTTAAGGTAGCCAAGTATAAAAATAGAACACATGATATCGATGGAACTAAGTGAACACATAATTTCTATCATGTAAATTAAATTTGATATGGCATTTGAGGGGTGAGTCTCATATTCTAGGTTGAAGAGTGTCTTCATCATATAGGATAGGAATATCTTAGTTACCATTAAAGAAGCTATTAGATTAGTATCTATATAAACTATTCATATTTTTAAGGTTAATTCCATGGTGGAATCATATTTCATGGGGAAATTCCTTTAGGTATCCATGGATAAAGAGCTGATTATCATGGTTTGAAGTAGTTGTGGAGGAATTTGCATTAGAGGATAAAGGCTCTCAATTATTCTCTGAGTATGTGGGCAACAGATTGGTTCTTCTTAGGGAATTTGAGGATGTATAATATATATTATAAAATCTCTTTGTCCACAGAATATTTGAAAATTTGGATTTTGAACCCTGGTCTCTCTGGTTTCTAACTGCCTTTATTAGATTTGGGGGCCCTTTATACCCCATCAACATCGATCATGGTAGCTATGAAAAATATGAAGTCTCATGGATTATTTTTTATGGTGAAGATGCTTGTGAGTCTATTTTAAAAACAAAATCACTTTTCATAGTAGGATTACATGATTCTAGGATAAGGGATTCTAACCAAATGACTTATTACTTGAGCACCCATGTGATCTCATTTGGATTGTATGGGAACTACATCCAGACTTAAGGTAACTTCAATATGAATGTGTAGTTAGGCCAATAAGAAGGAGGTGGAAAGTAAAGGTGTAATATGGGTCTAACATAGATTTAGGTTTAATGGTTGATAGTAAGGGAGGGACTACTATTCTTATGGATACCATGGTGTCTAGTGGTCTTTTTGTAAGTGGTGGTGAAGGGAGTGATGGTGGCACATTGATGGTTGGGGCTTTATCATGGGATGGTGGTTTTGAGAGGCTACATTTTTGGTGTGATGCAAGTGTTTTTGCCATGTATATCTATACCTATTGGTTTCAATGGTGGGTTTATATTTGGTGGTTTTTTAACATCATCTCTTTTCTACTCATTGTGTCATTTGGGCCTCTTTGGGCATTTGAATTTGTACCTGTCGTATTACATGTTTGTTTTCTCACTTTATTATTAGTAAAATGGCTAAGGGACCCTCCGACCATCTTTACCAAGAAAAAAATAATTAATTAATATTATGTCTCATTTAAACAAAAAACGTGATACTTTATACATACAAACCAAAATGAGTAACAAGTGTAAATTTCAAGCTCTAGGATATAATATTTTTAATAATTAATTAATTATAAGTGGTTTCAAGACTATCTCCATAGTATTATACTATTTTATTAATGATTAATAATATTATATTATTTTATAAATGACTAATATTAGTTACTGATTGATTATTTTATTATTATTTTTAATAATTAATATTATTTTTTATTAAAATATTTATTTTATTAAAAATTAATATGATTTAATGATTGATTATTAATAGTTATTTAATAATATTTTTTCTAATAATTTATAATTAATAAATACTTACTATTATTTTTATTTTTAATAACTAATGATTATTTAATATTCTTTTTCATTATCTCAATTAACTAATTAATATGATTTTATTTGTTATTTTTTACTATTATTATGTGCTTATTTTTATTAATAATAATTAATAAATATTATTTAATGGTTAATTATAATAAATATTTAATATTATTTGGAATGATTAATAATTAATTAATACTATGTTATTATTATTTTATTATAAATTAGCTATATTAGTTTATTATTTTATATTAATCATTAATAATTAGTTTAATAAAGTAATGATTAAAATTTAAAAAAACATTTATTTTATTAATAGTGAATATTAATCAATGATTATTTATTATTAATCATTCAATATTATTTTAAATAAGTAATTAATGTTATATTTTTTTAATAATTTTTAATCATTTAATATTATTTTTAATATCTAGTTACTATACTTTTGGATAGGTATTTGCTTCTGACAAGAGCTACAACCAATCTAGGACATAATTGGGGGTCCATATCCCCAAGTGATCATCTATCACATGTACTAAATATACCAACAATTGCCCAAACCAGCCTAAGAATAACAACACTTAACACAATTGTCCCAAGAATACTAATAAATGAGCACATTTGGTCAAAGAATACCAATGACAGCCAAATATGGCCTCAAATAACATAGTGAGATTTGAACCTTTATGTGGCTTGAAATAAAAAAGACACTTTACCAACTCACCCACATCACATTGGTAATTAGTATAATTTGATTATTAATTATCAATTCATTAATATTATATAATGATTAGTTATACTAATTATGAATTTATTTTAGTGTATTTATTATTAATTTATTAGTATCATTTAATGATTAACTATAATAATAATCTAATGTCATTTATAATAATTAATAATTTATTAATATTACTTTATTATTTTTTGATCAATATTCATTTTTTATTGGAGCTACAAACTAGTTTTAAGGCACAAACTAGAGGCCTGGTCCTCTATAACTATTAAACTAATATAAATGGCTACCACTTGATCAATCCAAACTACTAAGTAAACTCAAACAGACACATCTAGCTTATAAATGCCCTATGAGATTTGAATCTAGGTGGGGTTGGGCACAACCGACCAAATTTACTAACCCTTGTACATCTCATTGGTAATATTATTATTATTATTATTATTATTATTATTATTATTATTATTATTATTATTATTATTATTATTATGTCAATTATTTTTATTGATGACAACTTTTTGACTAGAGCGTAAACTAGTCTAGGGCACAATCGAGGGCCCATATCCTCATGTAATTTATTAACCACCTAAATACCACATGTATACTAGATACTACCTAATATATATAAACTATTACCAAAAACAACCACCATCAGCCTCGATGATAACCAATGGCCACAACTTGCCTCACATGCCTTTCCATAGATTTGAACCTAGGTGGGGCTTGAAACAACCAAGACACTTAACCAACTCACCCACATATCATTGGAAATATAATTTCAATTCTTATTAAAATATCATTAGTCCATTTTATTCTTAATAATTATTCATACTTTGTAATGAGTCCTATTATTTTGAATGAAAATGTGTTTTTTTTAGGGAATTTATGAGTTCCAAGTTTATATGTTTGATCCTGGACATAAATTTAGTTTTTTCTTCCTTCACCTTGAAACCCTAGCTTCACCTTTTACATTTAGTTTGGCCAATAACAAATAGTTATAAATATGGATTGGATATCCTCAACCATACACCACTATATGGTTTAGTGTTTCCTATGCTCTAGTATCTAAAGAGGGCTCAAAATACACATATTTCTCCCACCTATGTAGACATGTGCTCAATAGTGATCCAATAATATGTATGTAGCCTATTTAACTTTTGACACTTAATAATTTGCAACCTTTACCTTGTTTTAGATGTTGATATTTGGTTTAGTGACTTGTCTTTAGATGGGTTTTCAAATTAGGGTGCTTAAACTCAGTTATTCAAGTATGTGCCAATGTATTTATCAAAGTGCATGTGTAATGTTAGATATGTGCTAGATATAAATAGCCTTAGGATTGATGTCTATATATCTCAATCTTTGGGTATTTTAAATTTGTAAATAACATGAAATACATGTGATTAAACCTAATTGAATGGTTTAAATGTTAAAATTATTTGTTTAGATAATGTAGGACACATATAATGAAGATATCTGCTAATTTTAATTAGTATCATCTCATTATTTTTGAACTGTTTGGGATGGAGAAAATTATGATTTGAAGAATGTAAACAATATTCTTAAAATAATAGAATAATTAGGCATAGAATAAGGAGATCTTATGTGTGGATGACATGAAATTTATAAGGTCAACCCCATATATATATTAATGGATAAGAAATTATGTGATCAAGAGATAATTATGTACACACAAGTCATGTATTTTAAGGATTAATCAAAACTAACATTATCAAGTGTGTAATACCGAATTTATTTATATACAGTATCATATGTAACATGTATGTCCTACATTCCATTCCTGTATACTATAAAAATAATATAAATATAAATTAATATATGTAATCTACCATATATATGATTAATAAAATAAATAAATCATGTCACTAGTAAAGCATGACATGCATATGTATATATTTTATATTTTGTAAATTTTAGAGTTTTTCTAATTTGTAAAATGTGTGTTCATACTAACCAGTTATTCTATTAATGTCATAGTCATATGTATGTACTGTATTAGATAGATCATAACCATCAATTATATTTTCATCATCTCGCAATAGCTTAGACATGTCATTCCACTCATCTTCTATATTTTTAGTCAGATATTTAGATCCAATTGCACCATATGTTAGAATTTGTTTATCACCTCTTGTTTTATCTTCAACATATCAATCATTATAATTATCATGTACCTTAGTTATGGTCATATAGTAATTAAGCTTCAATCCTTGAGAATTATTTGAAGAATTTGTTTCCACTTAATTTTCTCACTTCAAAGATGTTCCATCTCTTGAAATATAAATAATCTTACCTTGGAGTTTGAATTTAATATAATCATGATTTTTACCAATATTTGTATCCATTGACCAAACCCACAATATTACTTTCACAATAAAATGTATTTAGTTAAATAAGGGATAGTTGAAATGTATCAAGACTTAATTTGAGACCAATATCTATAAGCCACTCAATAGATTCTACGTATAATTTAGGCAAAGTATTATTAATAATGTGTTCAATGTCATATCCTAGAAAATTTAAAATTATCATGATACAAACATCAATTTTAAAACTATTATCAACCATGAAATTGGTGTATTTTTTTCCATCAATGGGAGGGATATGGATAAAACGTTAAATGAATGAATATTCCATTGCAATTTCCATCTCAAAACCATGATTCTAAAATTATTATTATTAGGTACATACTTATTTTGAAATTATTTATTTTGTGACTATTTATTTATCAAATCTTATTTTTTAGGTGATTCTTGATTTCATATCTTGAACTTGAGAGATGGAACCACAATTTGAGTAGGTTTCTCAAATTTATGAGGTGTTCTTGAATCCATTAAAAAATTAATATATGTATCCAATGTAATGTCACCACTATCAATAAGATGTTTAATTTTATTTTTAAATTTCCATAACCCATCCATATGATTTACATGAACTCTATGATAAACACAATTATATTTATATTTATTCATAGGATTTTTAGGAGGTAATATGATAAAATTGTTTCAAATAATATTCCAAAGA
Source organism: Torreya grandis (assembly GCA_037957365.1). Lineage (NCBI taxonomy): Eukaryota > Viridiplantae > Streptophyta > Pinopsida > Cupressales > Taxaceae > Torreya > Torreya grandis. The sequence goes on along the minus strand of JARHVA010005287.1, from coordinate 597,018 downwards.
GTTTGAATTAGAGACTTATTAAGCTAATGAAAGCCTATTGATATATCATTTATAAATGAATTTTGTCTCTTAACCCATATATGAGATGAAATATTTTAATAAACATATGTTTTTAATTGAGCACTATTTATTAAATTTACATTATCTTTCTCAAGATTTGTAGCATGTGAAATCTTATCCCCAAGTTATTTAACCATTATATATAAATTTTGGATTTAGTTTTGTAACACCTCTATATACCAAATCATAATTGGATTTTGATCAGAGATTATCACACTAGGTACATTATCATTTATAGGTTGGGAATATTTGTCTATATAATCAAAAAATATATAAACTTTAGATTCAATATTCATATACAATTCTATAAGAGTATGATCCCTACCTCTTTATATTGAGATAACATGGACATCTTTATTCAATATAAGCCTAGGTAAAATAATGGGGAAGGGATGGTTTTTATAATGACCTTTAGGAGGAATGAAAGGAGTCACAGATGGAAACACATTAGATTAAACATTAAAGTAATATGTATTACTAATAATATATAAGAATTTATCATTAGTAATTTTAGTATTATTTCTATGCAACAAAAATTTAACCCATTTCATCACAAGATTTTAAAATTTGCTATATATTTCATGAAAGAAACAATTTATTATGAAAATAATAGATTTAATAATAAAATATAATCTATCAATATATATTAATGTAATCACACACTTCTCAAATAGATAGTTGACCACCCCAAGAAAACCATGAATAATTTTGGGGAAAAAACAATTTTTTGATCAATATCAATAAATAAATGAAACTTATATTTTTTTAAATAAAAGTAGATATGTATTTATCTTGTTAGACAAAAACTTTTAATAATAAAGGAACCCTATTTCTATAATTTCCATACAAAATTTTATGGAATAATTTTTTTTTACTGTCTACTAAATATGAATAAGGAAAATTATGAGAATTTAAAATATAGAGAAGTTTAGATTATATATTTGCAAACATGTATTGAAGACAAGATAAAAACCTAATAGTTTTCACCCTAATAAGATAATAAACATGAAAACTTAGGCAAAAATATAAAAAAATTATATTTTTTCACTTTGCACCCTAATAGGATAATAAACATGAAACCTTAGGCAAAAATAGAAAACATTTAGATTTTTTCACATGACAAGGTGAAATCATAAATAAGATATGAAATGTAAAACGTATTGGAAAATAAATATAAAACTCTTATAAAGAAACATTATATCAAAAGTGATAAAGACCTAGGGTTTTCCATGATCAAGACAAAGGTCATGTTCACCATAATTTTTTGACTTATTTTAGATTTGGGTGATCTACATAGGCCCAAACTATTGAAATTCAAATTATAAACTATATAAGATAAAGTACAAAAATCTAAATTGCTTACTATAGATTGAATACATTTACTAAATATAAAAATGTATAAGAGATAAGGATATTATCTAATATTTTGTTATGTTTTGCTCATTTCCTATGTATAGTCACCTAAAATGTTTGATGTAATCTTTCTAACTACTTGGCTCAATAAAATGACTACAAAATTTATCGATATGTTGTCATAAAATACCACACACTTATGGAAACCAAATCCATCCATTTGATTTTAGAACTATCTATGTGTAATTTTATAGTTTATTATATCATATATCACTATGCTTGTCTATTTATATAATTCATATGTGACATCTTAACCTTAGTCTTATGCTTGGATCTTGGTTTGGTCTTCCTTTACCTTTAAACCCTATATATACTTTTAACACTTATTCAAATTAAATTAATGGGGTAAATTATGTGTTGGATAACCCCAACACTTCATGCTATATGTTAGGGTGATGGATAAATTATAATAAAGGAAAGATATATCAAACCAACTATGGTTTTCCCACCTACATATATTCATGTTAAATAATGTTACAAAAAGATGAAATGCAACTCTTTGGATTTCGACACTTTAAAATATGCATATTTTACCTTGAATTGGAATTTTGACAATTACCTTGATGGGTAAATATGGATGATTTTGGATAATGAATCAAGGGTGTCCAAATATATTTATCAAGATTTACCAAGTGAATTATAAATATTTTCCTTAATCTTGACAGGTATTTATAACTGAACCATTATGATTTAACCCATAACCAACATGTAAAATGTGTATAGGATAACCCAAGGGAAATATTTCAATTTTAATGTTATCTATTAAGGTCATGGACATTATAGTAAAGGAAAAAAATATTGGTAATCACAAGAGTCTAAATTTTTTGGGTACTATATATAGAGGTGAAACCATGGATTTGGAATATGGTGATAATATGCATAAGATTATTTAACATTATAATGAAATATATGGAGATCAAAAATATGAATCATAAGAAATTTTGTTCACCAAGTTGATAAATAGATAAATAGATAGGATAAAATATGATAAATAGATTTAAATTTGTACACAAAATTCACGTATTCAAAGATAAATCAAAACTAATGTTTCAGTGTGTCTAATACAAAATATAGGTGTATATAATTGGAATGGTGGGTTATCATCCTTATTTCACCCCTATTTACACTATAATAAGAGAGACATAAAATAATTGGATGATACTATGATGGATTACCCTATGTAAAATGAGGTAATAGAAATAAAGTGATGCAGGAACCGATGAGGATTGTTTCAATCAGGGTAATGGGAGAAACCAACTAGCAGTAAGAATATATAGGTAACAAGATTAAAAAAATTAATTTATTATATTTCATTAATTTCTATGGGATATATCTATTAAACTTCATTTTATTTTAAAAACTAATCATTTTTGCTTGATAAACTAACTCAAGATATTTTAAAAGGTATTCCATGAATCATTAATATAGATAAATCTGAGGAAGGGAGATATACAAAACCATTCACCCCATTATATAAGGGTATGGTTGAATAAATATATATAATTTATAATACAAATTATGTGATCAAAAATATCACCTTGGAATAATAATATATATCTCATTTCATGCCTAAAATAGTAGCTTAGTAAGAGTAGAGAAACATACAAATATGGGAAGTGGTGATGCCTCCAATGGGAAATGAGGTACCCATGCATATCATATTCACATTAGAAAAATAAGGAGTAGACCACAATATAATTCCTCATAAATCTAGGTTATTTAAGTGGGATATAATTATATAATTATCAAGGGGCATGACACATAGTAATTAAAATATTTCTATAACATCCACTTCCCCACATGTTTTAGATTACAATAAAATTAGGTTTTGAAGGGACCCTGAAACCCTTTAACAGAATCAAAAAAGATAAAGCATTAACAACCACCAGGAAAAGCAGTCCTAAAACCTACTAAAGAGTATCATCAAAATCAAGTTTTACAGGGACCTGAAACCACAAACATAGTCCAATAAAAGTACCCAAGTTTTACAAGGACCTAGAACCTCAAATAAAGTTTAAGACCAAGAACCAAGAAACAAGACCAAAAACAAGAACCAGTTACAACAACCAGTAATAAGGACCTAAATAAGAACAAAACCAACAAAGAAGACCCTAAGCTTCTATTGCAGTTCCATGATCATCTTGACAACCTCCTTCCCAATCATAGCAATATCCTGGATGGAGTTATCAGCCAAAGTAGTAGCAGCTTGCAAGGTTTTCTTCCTCGAACTCTGCCTTGTCCTCTTACTTCAACCCTCTGAGGATATTATTTCTTCATTTTCTCTTTTACCAAGGCTAGCTAGAGTAGCACAAATTCTTGATGTTACCTGCTCCATCTTTGTTCCACTATCCTTAATGAACATTCTAAGATTATGCTCATAATCTTTAAGTTTTTTTGGTATATCTCCCATTTGCACCTCCAAGTGGTTGATTATGGACTGATCAACATCCTAATTGTGTTGCATTGTTTCCACTTTCTTTTTCAGCCCCATTATTTCATTATAGATCCAAGAATCAACTTGGAAAATAGAGTCAGCATTGAACTCGATAGAAGGTAGGAAGGAAAGCTTGGTTTCCCTCTGTGAAGAGTCAAAAATGTCTTCTACAATCTCATGTGGAGGGGAATCAACCTTTTCAATTTTTTCCTCCCTATCCATCAGTTCCTCCTCTCTAGTCTCAACAGGGTCTTCATGCTGAAGAGGGTCCTCCTTTTCTTGTCCCCCAGTCTTCGTAGTAGGAGTAGAAGCCAAAACCATGTGATCCTCCTCTCTCATATAAATTAGATCATCAATTAAGTTATCTTTGTCTTTAACACCTCCCTTAGACATAGTCTGATTACCCTCATTGTTAGAATTGCTCTATTTTGAGTTTCCCTCAGTTGTATCCTCTTCATTCCCTTTCTCAATATTTCCTTTAGTTTCCAGATAGCCATCCAAATTGGAGTTGAAATCCCCAACATCCGTCCCTTCCTCTTCCTCTGGGACATCCTTCTCAGAACTTACAATACTCTCCAACTCAAAATCCTCTTCTACAATTTGTTTTTGAGAACTAGAGGGTTATGGTTTTGCCTTTTCTATCCCTTTAACATTCTCATCCTTCTTACACTTTTTGGACTGAGAACCCTTATGTTTGTCAAAAGGAGTCGAAGCTATGGATTTATTTTTACAAAAACCCTCTATGAGAAGTATCAGATCTTCATGTAAAATGGGGCGAGACTCCTTCTTCTTATGGGCATACAAGCTTTGAAGCAATGAAAAATGTAGATAGAAAGGGAAATAAATTATATCCTTATGCTTAAAGTGGTTGAGAAAAACAAAATGAAATTTGTGAACTCTTTTATTCCTACCATCAAGGATAAATTACTCATGGATACAGCATAGCACATCTTGCAAAATTCATTTTATCTGTTCCATGTCAAAGAAGTCTCCATTCTTTTCTAGTTGCTTCTCCTTTGCATCCATCTTCAAAAAAAAATTTACCCTGCATTGGAGATACTAGTCTATTTTGAGAACTTAATACCACCCATGGGAAGCCCCGTGACCTCAGCAATGAAGTCCTCAGTAAGCTTCACAGTGACTCCGTGGAGAGTAACTCTATCATCAGCCCAATTTTTAAAGGTGGTAGTGACATGGGGTTTAAAGCCATGCAAATGATCCAGATAACTGACCACCTTCCCTTTCTATAGAATATTCCATACATCCTATCTAGCCTTCCAGTCATCACATTTTTTGGGCTCTTGCTTCCTCGATTCACCCCCCATATTACAAAGTAAACAAAAAACCAGAAGCACCGAAACACAGAAGGCAGAAAGGTTGAAATGGAACTGGTTATTTGTTACTTGAAATGGAGTTCACCTTTTTGATGATACATGCAGTGACCACATTACATTCTCATGAATGTACCTCCTCAAGGAAGGTAATTTGATAGCCATAAAGCCACTCCAATAAATCATTAAATTACTAATCCAAGCAGGTCTTTCCCACTTTGGAATGAATGGCATCATAATTTATAATCACTTTTAGATCAATGTGCTTATTTAATTCATCAAGCCACCTCACCTTATGCCCCATTTGAACAACATAATTGGCTATCTAGTTAGTGACCCCATTGGCCTCTTGATATGTATGGGATATGGCCACTTTTTCAAATTTTTGAATTAAGGCTTTGATTTCCATAATCGTAGCCTCAATAGATCATGAGATTGAATTTTACTATTTAGGGTGTTAATAATATTCAAAGAATCACCTTCCAACCATAATTTGGAATACCCCAAATCAACAGCTAATTTAATAGTGTAGAGGGCTACAGTATCTTCAGCAATATGGCTATTCAAATTACCAATTGGGATAGCAATAGCATCAATTACATTTCCCACATGATCTCTCAAGACCCCTCCACATCCCGCTCTTCCCAGATTTCCCTTAGCTGCTCCATCAAAGTTCCCTTTGATCCATCGATTAGGAGGAACATACCATTTTATGATCAATCTTGGATTATCAGTTTTAAAATTAGACCTTTTAGATCATAAAGGGTTATCAAATTGGAAGGTTTTATATGAATCCCTTTGGGATTTAAAGTTTTCCTTGATGGCTCTAATGATATTCTGACCAAGCACCCATCCTAGAAGTTATTTACTCCTGAATATTCTATTGTTTCTTTCTTTCCAGATACCCCACTAGAGATGAGGGAGAGTTAGTTTCCAAAAAAAATGAGCATCAAGATCCTTAGAGGTGCAACACTAGCTTTTAAAAGAGAGTTCCACATTATTTTGATGGACCCATGTTATACCTAAAAAATTAAGAATCTCAGTCCAAACTTGTTGGGTGTAAGAGCAATTCAAAAACATATGGTCTCTATCTTTAAGTCCATTTTTGCATAAAGTGCACCTATTAACCACATTTATACCTCTTTTTTGAAAATTGTCAAGGGTTAGAATTTTATTTTGAAGCAGAGTCCAAAAGAAGATATTAATTTTGGGGGTGAGCCCTTTAATCTAGGCATGAGACCAAAAAGGTTGATTACCATTTTCCTTTGAAGCGAAGATAGTAGAGACTTTAAATTGGCCACTAGGGTCAGCATGCCAAATAATCTCATCCTCAAGATAAGGATAAAGAGAGACAACATTGATAAATAATTGGATGTTATTGAAGCCTTGATCAACATCAGTTAAATTCACCTAGGAATCATTCTACCAATAATGACTAACTAATATGCCATATCTCTGCTTGCATCGGTCAACTAAATCCTTGTCATGAAAATCTCCAATCAAGGGATGATCCTTTAACCAAACATCTTCCCAAAATTTCACCCTAAGCCCATTACCAATTTTCCAGGAACATCCTTTTCCTAGAGTTTTCTTGGTCCCCTGAACAGCCCCCCATATAGAAGAAGGATGAATAGCATCAGGAGAAGATAGGATATGATATGAATAACTTCCCCACATGTTATTAGGGATAGGATATGGGATAGTTACCTTATGTCACATACATGAGTTATATGGGCCATATTTCCCATATTATTATTTTGTAACCTATGGTTAGATAATATTTTCATATTTTATTTACTTTAATGTGTATTTGTTTGAAAAAATGTGTGAAACATGTGGGCTTTAATTCATTCACACAGTATAAAATATTTTTTCAACCACACCATAATAAGGATAAGAACATAGTTTAGTAGTAAACATCAAATTAATATATATCTAACATAAATAAATAAATAAATACATGTAAAACAACCAATAATAAACTAAAAACAAGGATACAATAAAATAAAATATTTTAATGCATCATACAAATATAGATTACAAAGATAACCATTAATGTAAAGAGGTTTGTGATAATATTCATAAGTGTAAACACATGAATTTGGCACAAGAACCTTATTCTCAAAATGTTATCCCTAATTTTGTATATTTTTAAGCGAATATATATTTAAATTTATTTCTAAGATAATCTCAAACCTACATAGATCTATACGTGGTTCAATGAGCTTACAAAACATGTCAACACTTTTAAAAAAGGTATTTATTAACATATTTAGATTATTCCTCACATTTTAACTAACTTTACCTAAAAATAAATAGCCAGACTTATATTTAGAACATACATGCATAATTTATGGATCCATATAATATAAACCTATACACTTTACAATTTTTTCCATTTTATCTTTTTGTGCCTATTTGAATTTTTGTTAATCATGTGACTTTATATTTTCTTTTATTAATTTATAATGTCATATAGTGTATATAATCTATCCTAAATCAACCTATATATAGAATATATTTTCAATACATAATAATTAATTACATATACACATAATATACATAGATAAATAGTTTAAAAGAAGTTACTATAAAGGTCAATCCTAAATCCAAACATAAAATATATCATACTTATGAAATTATAATTATTTATTGGTATCTTATCATATACATTATGCCAAAGTATGGTATTATAATTTATTAGTTTTAGTATAAATTATAAGAAAACCAGGTTCAAAACCTTCACTTGACCTATTCCATCCACGCACTCACAAAAATATGTGATGATATGATTTTGAGCACGTGGTATATGTAGTTTGAAATGTTTCATTGGTTTCTACCAAACTCAATTTATTGTTATGATTTAGTGTTTTTTGAGTTCAAGGAGGAGATTATTCTATTCTACACAATATTACTAATAAATATAAAAATCAAAGAAATGTGTATAATATTAATAATATAACACATAAGTATAAAAAAATAAGTCTACAAAACACTAGTAGTATAAAAACAACTACTTATGAGATGTACATGACTGGAAATAATTGTCATGACAAAGTATAAATAAGAACACCCATACATTACATGTGTCTATCTAAGATAAATTCAAAATTTATATTATTCATAAGCATATTTCATACAATCATCATATTCAATCTACATGCTCAAATTTTATAAAGAAAATAGGTGTTATCATTCCTTATCCATTTTTAATTTACATTGCTTAGCTTATTTTTATTACATAACTTTAAAATTATTTTTATCCTATTAGATTGAATTAAAATATGTATTTTCATTATTTTATGGTTAGATATATTTAATTTCAACTATTTTAGTCCTTATCTTGTATAAAAATAGTGAGTTAATAAACATAAATGGTGAACCCTAACTCTTTTACACATTTAACATAGGGTGTACAAAAAATCCTCTTTTCCCTATGACTTATCCATTTTTAGATTTTGATCCTAGGGTTTATTCAAGCATTTAAAACGTTTACCTTTTTGTGTTCGTTTCATGATTATAATTATGTCTTACATTACTAAAAATTATAAAAATAGTTTGTCTCTAATAAATCCTATATTACACAAAATAATAATTTCAAATTAACAAAGTACCTTATCAATCTAACATAAGCTACAAAATGAATATTTAATAATTAATTCAATAATTAATCAAATTATTTTTTAATATCTTAATACATATATTAATGCAAACCCCTCTATTGAAGATGTAATAATATAAAATAATTATTAGTTAAAATAGGTTCTTGAGTCCCTTATGGTTCTAACTTATGTTCAACATCCTCTATGCTTTGAAATAAATTCTTTACTTCTATATTACATATAGTCAAATAGACAAATCAAAATTTAATGATCTAATTGAGAATATTAGCATTCATAAACTTGAGTTAGCCACTATAAGAGATGGTATAAGGGAATACAAAGGAAAATACATATTTCAACATCAGAACAAGAAGTATTTAAGGATCACATTAAAAATAATGTAGATCATAGACATCCTATCCAAAAATAAACATTTTTAATACCCCTTTTAACATAAATTCATAATTGTAAATTTATAATCATTTGATTATTGAGGTGATCCTAAATAGCACCTTTACTAAACATTGACTTATATAGGTGATTTCTAGGACCATTATTTGATGATACTTAGGTATTTTTTTATAATTAATTGGTTTATGATGCCTTACATTGGTTATATTATTTTCCTAGTGGTTCCTTAGATTCAATGGTACACTTGTAAAATATCTTTATAGATAAATAAATTATTCATAATTAATTGAGTTACATTCAAAAGCATTCGACATCTAAAACAAGGTCAAAAAAATTATATGTGATTTCATATTTAGATTTTGTTTTCATATACATACATTAATTTTTCAACCATGTGATCTACAAGGAAAACACATCTCTATCAATCATGTGAAGGATTGTTTAAAAAATGTGATACTTTTTTTTTATTATAGTTAAAGGGGTTTTTTTTTGAGCTAGGGACCCAAGACCCTAGAAGATAATCCAACAAGATATGGCTAAACAATGCCCTGAAACCACATAAAATAGAAAATAAAGAAAGGAAAGCATAAGGACTATAACCAGCCCAAAATCAACCAAAAAACAATGAACTAAAGGATTTAAAGGAACATATCCTCATGCCTAAAAATGAAATAATAGTAGTGGCCATCAAGCCAGATAATACAGAGACTACTGTAACAAAACTAAAATGAAGAGAGTTTCTCATTTTTAGTTTTATATCTGAAATCTGAGAGGCATAACTAATGAATTTGGTTCTTTTTTGCCTCTTCCTTTCTTCCCTTTCACCATATTTTAGTGTTTCTTTGAAAGATATTATCAATGAAAATTAATATCAGGAAAACAATGTGCATGAAATAGAACTGTTGGACAACCAACACATATAATATATTGAACATATCAAATTATATTAAAATAATATTAATATATCACAATAAAAAATTTATAAATCATGAATTTTAATTTGGTTACTTAGTGTTAAAATATAATCATAAGAATACCGATTTAGATAAAGAAATAAAAGCCAAATTAAAACCAAATTGGCATGTTTACACTAGAGACAATACTTTAGTACATATATTCAAGATATATAATTTTATGACCATTATATTTATCATATTTAGGTACCATATATTTACTAAAAATGTCTTTATCATCCTTATACTACTTAGAGTGATATATGGATAATATACTTTACCATAACAATGATTACATACATTGATAGTGTATATTAGATTTTATTTATTTATGCATATTATTATTGATTATTAGATTATTTGTTAAGTTTCATGAATTTATGAATATTTATTATTGTTTTTTTTATATGGTGTATTCATTGAGTGTGTATTCATTTTATATGGTTCCTTCCTTATGTGACCTTATTTTTTCATTGTATGTACCTCTTTCCTTATCTGACATTGAATGTTCATGGTGTATGGATCTTTCCTTGTGTGTAATTAGGTGTTATTTGAGTGTACTATGTTTAATTAGTATGTTTCATTAAAATCAATGATATTTTATGTGTTTTTATTTTATTCTATTGTGTGCATCATGTCCATGACATTGTGTGAATAAATCTAGGATTTTCTAATGAGCTTTTTATGTCATGATCCATGTCATGCATCTTTATACTTTTGTGTGGTTTCATGATATATATCATGAATCTTAATGTGTATATTACTATTCAATTATTATATTTATGGCTGCTATTACTATATTCTTAGTTGATATATCTATGTTAACACAACATTTTTAAGACTTAGGATACATATTTCATATATTTAATGATATATTCATAGTATGATAACATAATATTCTCATTGATAACATGGAGATAGGGTCAATGATTATATGGAAAATAACAATGGGATGAGGAGCTGGAAAAATCTTTTGGATTGCTATGTGCACTAGCCTGAGCTTTTCTCAAGAGTTCAGGAGATCCAGCATTACGTTCAGGAGATCAGAATCCCTCTCTTTCCCCAGGAGGATGAACAATACTAGTGGCAAGATAAGAATGGATCATTCTATATCAAATATACTTACCATCTACTCATTCTTGAAGCTCAAAATAAAGATGTATGGAAAAAGGTTTGGAATCATAAACTTATTCCAAAAATTAACATGTTTTGGTGGGCTGCTACTCATAACAAAATCCTTACTCAGGATAGCCTTCAAAAGAGAGGGTTTACTTTGGTTAACAGATGTTTCTTATGTGGTTTAAAAGAGGAATCAGTTTCACACCTCTTTATCCACTGTGAGTTTGCCCAAGAATTATGGGGCACAATACTTAACAAATTTGGTATTGAATGGGTCTGCAATTCTGACTTTAAAGAAGTAATTCTCAGCTGGAACCCAACCTTCACATATCCCTGGCTTATGGAATTATGGAAGCAAGATCTGTCATGTTTGAGTTGGACTTTATGGAAAGAGCGCAATCAAAAAATTATTAGGGACACTGCTAGAAATGATTCTCAAGTGTTTAACTCCTTTACTAAAACCATTATGGAAAGTATTACAATAGCTCATATTCGTGTTGCAAAGAAACCCCTATCTCAAATTGAAAGCTAAATTGTATCCAAATGGAAGGTTTTAAATCAAATCCTTGGTTATAATAACTCCAAAATACTATAGAGACTTAATACTAAATGGATCCCCCCTAAACCTAACTGGATGAAACTCAACTTTGATGGGGCATCCAAGTTGGATGGTAAAGTTAGTGGAGGAGGAATTATAAGGAATGATAAAGGATGGATGTCTATTGTTTATGCTGGTGGAATTGGATGCTAGAGCAACAACTATACTAAAGTAGTGGCTTTATTATGGGGATTAATTTTAGCTATATCCTTAGGAATAAGGAACTTGAATATACAAGGAGACTCTAAGATGGTCATAGATGCCGTTAATAAAGCTTCAAATATGGGAATCGAGATAAAAGACATCATTATTGATATCTAATTTCTTTTACAAAAGTTTTCCAAAGTTGAGATTTTCCATACCTACAAAGAAGGCAATAGGGTCGCTGATGCTTGTGCCAACCTTGGGTAGCAATTTTTAGGTTGGAGGGTGTTGCGACAAGGTGTTCATATTCCCTTAAACATTAGGGAGATCATTTAAAAGGAGATGACTTGTTAGGAATGAGGCATATTGATGACCCTAAAAGGACCCCTGTTAATACCCCCGGCTCCTTTACGAGTAAGAAGGGCAAGAAGAGAAAGGTTGATGAAGAGGAATAAAATATTAAAGAGACTATAGAAGGGACCCACAAGAATCTGGACAGGGCCACGGGGGGCCAAAGTGGCAAATCTCACAAGCCTTCAAAAATTAATAAGGAAGGATTCTCCTTCAGAGTGTGAAGGTCAGGGTGGATTGTTGGTAAACCAGCCCCAAAGGCTAGACTGATTGATTATTCAAAAAGTGCTTCAGAAGAAGCAACCCAAGAGGAAGAGTCTAAGGAGCTAGAAATCCAAGAAATTTTGGAGGACACTAGAAGAAAGCAGGATACTAGGGATTTTGAGGTTACTGAGGAGCAGGGTGCTGACACTATGGGAACTACTGACAATAAGGGGAAAATGTATGTCAAGGAAGCTGGTGAGGGCACTGAGAATGAGACTAATTGGAAAACTAAAAATGGGGCCCTAAAGGACCACATTGAGAAGCTAGAGAAGGTCTTCACCAAAAGGCTTCGTAATACAATTCTACTGAACATGTCTATGCTAGAATTGGTGGGTAATATTGGGTATGTTGACAATGCAGAGAATGAGAAACTCAATGATCTTATCAAATCAATAGTTATGTAAGGGGAGACCTCTCTGACTCTGGTCTTCCTGTGGCTTGTGTTTTATTTCTATCTATTGTTCTCGGCTATGATGTCATCTCTTTGAAGGCATTTTTTGTTTGTTTGCCTTATTGTCTTTTTTGACTGTATAGGGTTTGGCCCCTAGTTTGCCACCTTACTTTATCAAAAACATAATATTCTCATGTTAGAAAAATATTTAAATGCTTCACATGGTGCATATAAATTTTTTTTGAGATTAGTAATTATTATTATACATAACTCACTTAAAAAGTGGGGCATATTAGTGGAATTGTCATAGCGATTCAAGGCTCCATACATATATAATTAAGATGTTGGGACATATTAAAGGGTTTACATTGGGTCATATTATCAAATGTATTTCGATTATGAAATAATATACACATGTTGGGACATATTGTGGGGTATATCCAATACATATGTATATATTTTACAAGTACATTAGTGCATGGTTATCATATTTATCATAATGGGGGTAGAGTAATATATAGATCTATGTAATTTCATATCACATTGATACAATTGTATCAAGTTATGGGGAATGGTTTTTTCTTCATGCATGCACTTTTATATTTTTAATTTGGTATTGATGTTACTAAAGGTATAATTATGAATATAAAATATATCTATAGTGTTTAATTTAGTCTATTTATATCTACACATGATCTTAGCATGTGTATCCACCTTTAAATACAAACCTAGTATGGGGTTCCAAAATTTTCATCTTAAATATGTTATAGATTCCTGATAAGATAAATGGGAGTTTGGTTGAGGTTTTATACTTATATAATTACTTCTCCTTAGTCATTTGGTTTGGGTAATTTATGTTCCCAACCCATAGTTTAACATAGTGGCACTCACCTCGAGGCATAATCACCTATCTTCTCATAACTCAAAGGGTAGCATAGATCACTTGCTTATAGGTGTACTCATTCCTTGTTCCCAAAATTTTGAAACATTTAATTAGTCATGTTTATTAAAAAAATTATATCATATGTGGAATTTTACTGCTAAAAGTTTTCATAGAGAAAATTGAACAATTGGAACCTTCTCCAAAAGGCAAAGTGTGGCTACACACTAAGGTAGGTAGTTTATTTATCATTTTACTCAATCTTTTTCAATATTATAATAAAAGGTTGAATTTTTGCACACATAAATATGGTATCAAACACCTTAAAATGTTATTTTTGACTTATAAATACCATACATGGATTATGCATACAAACATGACTCTTTCCCACACTCATTCCTATCCTTTTAAAATTATATGGACTCATCCTTCCCAATTTTATATTAGTCATCAAAAACAATACACAAGTATGCTCCTAATCAATTTATTATCCTAATTTTACTACCTATTCATCACTACATTATTTTATATACTTTGAATGTCTTGAATAATACTCAAACAACTATAATTTATTAAAGTTGTGTAACTATATCATATCTATCCATATCCCTTGTAATGATAATTTTATTAAAACTCAAATATTTCCTATAGTTTAACCTATGTATATCACATGTTGGTGCAAAAACAAGTTACACAAATATTTATCTATTTATGTACATTAGGCCTAAGAATATAACTATCTATAAAACATATATCCATTTCCTACCAAGATGTATTTTATCATTTTAACATTGAGAGGAACAACACTAAGTATTATAGATTAGAAACTTCTCAAAGTATTTAGTCCTAAATATGTTTGGAACACCCAATCCAAGCTAATTTTGCATATTTTCAAGTGTCAAATTCCAAGTTATAGGTTACATCCATACTAGAGGATCACTATAGCATACACAAACCTAACCAAGAGAACTACATTTAGTTAGAACCATCTTCAAGGTATCAGAAACATAGGACAAAATTAATATCTCAATATGGGGTGGTTGGGGTGAGCTCAACACATATTTTTCATTCTATTTTATAGGTAAACCTAGTTTTGAAACTAAAAATATGGTTTCAAAGTGAAGGAAACAAAATTCAAAGCTTGTGCATAGTATAGAGCTTATCATATTGCTTTGAATATTTATTAATAAATAGGCACAAGATTTGTATTGGAACTTTCTAACATATTTTACACAATTTAATGGTAGATGGTATATCTCATTAATATACCTAAAATTTTCATATTTTATAAGATTTAGTCAAGTAGGTCCATATAATTAATTTTCATATTTGAGTGATTCCTAATCTAATTTGTGTCATTCATACCACCTCTACATAATATTAGACTTAAACAAAACAATAAAAAGATAGTTACCCTAGTGTTTTTAGTAATTAACATAAATATTAAAGTGCAAAAGAACTTCTAATTTTACATTTATATTTTCTTAATGTAGACACATTTTAGACAATATAAATATTCATATTTTTACACTTGTTTAAAAACATTAATTTTAAAAAAGGTAAAAATATATTCTTATATTAATTTAATTACAATTATTTTATTCCTTATTTTGTATAGAACCTAAATTCGAGTAAACTACAAGATACAATATTTGAAGCACTTAGACTAGTTGTAGTTTTTAAAGGGAATTGTGATACCCATGAATCTAAGGATATAAAATCATCATCATCATATTCCTTTGTCACATTTTTCACTTAGTATATATCAAAATATATAATTCATCTTATACATTTATTTTCTATATGATCTCATGGTTGACTTGAAGACACAATATATTATAAATACACCTTGATTTTTTTTATTAAAGACATTAATAAATGAGTTGGATGGGTCTCATACCCTTACAAAAGATAGAGGAAGATAAGCATGATAAAATAGAAAAGTAAAAAGGGATAAAGCTTATAACCCAATAGGATAAACCACTTACTAACTAAAAGATAGTAAGTTTCATCGAAAAACCCAAGCCATCCAAAAGAGAAACAAACAAGGTGAATGATTCAAATTCAAAATAATAGACCAATTTCTTGGTCTCAATACTATCCACTTTGTGGATATTTCCTCTGGTCTTATACCCAACTATTTTTTCTTTCTCTTCAACCTACCACTTGCAATTAGAACATGTGAGCTCAGATTCCTCCCTCCCCTACTCTAACTCCTTTCTAGTTTCCTTCGCTCCATCTCTATAAGTTGTTTTATTACCCTGGGGAGTGAGCTCATCCATTCCTAAATGTTTCTTACTAAAACTCATATCAGTATTTCCTTGAACCAAGAACCCTTTAATATTTTTATTTTTATTTACAATTTCATTTCACAATAATTTTTGAATAGACACCTTATTATGTAACTTATCAAGGGACTACTCAAAGACATCATTGATCTTAGGATTTTTAAAATACTTGCCTCTTATAGTAATTGGTGTCATGAATCTATGAACCCCCATGTCCTTTCCTCTTAGCTTTATTTCCTCCTACATAAACTCATCTCTAGTACCAAAATTCTAATTTTTCATGGCTTTTTTAAACTAAAAATCTATGAGTAAATCCTCTTCCCTAGCTGAATATTCTTATTCACTACTAATATTACTTGATTATAACATAATTTTGACCATAGAGGTTCTCCCTTATTAACCAACATTAAAATAAACCCTTGGTGGATAAGATCCACTAAGGGATTGTTCTTATAATATGAAATCATGGCTTCCAGGGATTTCAAAAGAAAGAAAAGGAGACTGATAATGTGACCCTTAAAGTGATTAAATAAGTAAAAAAAATGATGTGAAAAGATTACCATATGTTTTCCTTCTAGAGTGATATAGCATATGATCTACAAGCATACATCTAGCTATTTCCTTGGTATATTTACCCTCATGAACCATTTTTGAGATGTTGTCTTTAGATTTTTCTTCTCTTTTCTATAGAAAATAGTGACAAGTTCCTCCTTCATTTTTTTATCCTTGAAGGCTTTTAACCTCAAGCAATCCATTCCCATAATCTCCCTAATAAGCTATCTAGTAATTATAATCCTTAAACCATGCATGTGGACCTCTCTATCCTTCCATCCATAGGAAAAATCCTTAGATAATGTGGTATCATGCCTAACTAACTGTTCCATGTATGTATTGAGATCCCCTTTTACCATATTATTCCAAACATACTCACCTTCCTTAACATATATGTAAGAGATGGGTTTTAAATAGTCATATTTACCTCCCATTTTGCTTTTCTATTAGTTTCTTCTACAATATTCGTAGACTAAGGCCTCTAAAATGAGAATGGAGGGAGTACTAAAAGTGAATCCATATACATTACTATTGAAAAGTGCCAAATTAATATGTTCATGTAAGGCCTTTAGAAGTGATTACATTATAATGTCCCTACATGTGTTAGCATATTTTCTCTTAGGCTGGGTGTTAATAGTCATTAATAAACACATCATTTTGTTCTATAGGATGTCATTTATCAAGCTCGATAAAAGGAATGATGTCATTAGGGAATGCATCACCTTTCCAAATTGTAAAATCACTAATATGGATCCCCATATTAGCCTTTTTATTAGTACTTCTATTTCCCTCTCTATATACATGAGTGATTGACACCCCTTTAAAGTAGGATAGTAGGATTTTTGCATCATTGATAATCTCAAGAATATTATAAGAAGATTGGGTGAAGCCTTTTAAGCAACTTATGATATTCAAGGAATCTCCCTCAATCTGGAGATACTTCGTGTCAAGTTTCACTACAAGATCAATGCCCCATAGAGTAACATTAGCTTTTGAAACATGATTCATTTATTTCCTAATAGGTCCTACATAGACTACCTTGAGGTTCCCATAAGATTCCTTTATGACTCCTCCTACTCTCATTGGATCTGGGTTTCCTATAATGTCCCCATCAAAATTCAATTTGAACTAGTTGGAAGGAGGATGAGCCCACTTAACATTAGATATGTCAACACTCTACTTTTGGTTTCTATCATGAATTTCAAGGTTTAGTTGATTGAAAATTTGGGAGAAATATGGGGAATAATACTTGTCAAATGAGGAAGCAAAGGACAACTAGTTTTATTTTACAAAGGCCATGATTATTTTAATGTTATAAAAATGTTTAGGCATGTAGTTATCAAATGTAGTCAAATTTATTGAGATTCAGATACCCCAAAAAATTTGGGGTAAAACCAAGTTCTACCAAAATTTAAATGGTGGGAAATCCTAAGGTGGCTTCCATTAGAGGATCAAATCTTTGATAGAACTAGGAGTTGCATAGGAGTAGTTGGAGAGGCTGAATAAATATCAAAAGATGGAGGATGCAAAATAACATGAGAGGAAAATGTTCTCTATGGATTCATATGCTTATTTGCATAACACACATCTATTGGGGATATGAATTCCCCTCCTCATAATTTTATCCACTATAAGAATCTTGTTCTGAGCATCCAAACAAAAAAAAATTGATCTTTTGAATGAGTTTTTTAATCCAAAGATCATTCCAATTTTCTTCCAATTCTTCTTGATCTCATAGATAATTATATCTAATTCTAACTAAATACAACATGCTAGGATCTTCTTTCGAAATGAGAGCATCTTATTTTTAAAATATACTAATGTGAGTATTTTAGAGAGTCAAATTTAAATTTTGAGGAAAAAGATCATGGTGCTAACTCAGATCTTATTTTTCGAGATATTTTCATCTTTTCCTACCTTCAATGTCCTCCTAGTAGTCATACACCTTATGATTGATGGTCTCTTCAAAATGAATTGACAACTCCATGACTTGAACTTCTATGGAGGCTAGTGGAAATTAGATCCGTGGGTCCTACCAAAAATCCACTTTGTTGCCTTTGCCAAGATTCCATTTGAGTCCTTTTCTAAGGATGTTCTTTCTAGATATTAGTTATTTGATTTGGATAAACTTATGTTTTGTGTATTTAGTACAACATTTATTTATGTACAAATTATAATAAGTCTTGTGTTATTTCTATGATTGAAAATCAATTATTATTTTGTTATTTTTTAAAAAATTATATCCTTTTCAATTAAACCATTTGATCTTAATATCAAAATTCCAAACTTTTATGCATGTTACAAGGGATTTATTGCATTTTATATAACCATGGTCTACCAAGTAAATCATTATATGGTCAAATATTATCATCCACATGAGATAAAATATTAATTTTATTTGGTTCCACTCTAAAAATATAAATAATAAATCCAAGATGTTCTCTTCCAATACAATCATATCACATGATAAACTGATGATAATATGTTAAATAATCAAGACTAAGTCCAAGATTACATATAAATTATTCAACCCATATGTAAACACTTGAAATATTTTCAAACATTATGAATTTTTTTTCATTACCACATATGGAATATCTTATAAATAATATCCAATAATATGAGATGTCACATGTGATTCTCTTTAGTAAACACAATTTGAATATCTTATATTTTTCTTGATTGAAACAACTATTCTGATAAACATACCTAATGTACATTTTGATACTTTGGTTCTTATATTATATAGATAATTACATTATTAGTTGAATCATCCTTTTGGAATGATAATTCTATAAATATAATTGAGCTTGTATCTATACCATCTAATTAAATTTGTTCATTATCAGTACAATATTTTATATTTTTTTAAAGGTGATACATATATTTGTATAGTTCTATATAACTCTATGATAATAAAAATATGCATTGGATTAAAAATAATTTTAAAATATAAACATATCTTATAGGATGTAAATTTTTCATATGATATACAAGTAACCTTTTCAAGACAATGTTTGGACTCTCATTAAGTCTAAAAAGTTTCCTATACTAATTTTTTTGAGGTGACAAAATTTTCCTAGATGAATGCTCTATAGTATTGACCATATGCTTAGAATAAATATTGTATTTAATCTCATGTTTATTATTTTATTATTAGTAATTGTTTTTTCCTTAAATTTTGAAACATTAAAGCATTTAACTAGTATGTAAGGATATTTATATCTAAATGTTTGACAAAATCCCTTAAATACATGAAAATGCTCATTGAAATGTTTATAGGTTGAGAAATCCATCATGTCCTTAATAATTTATAGTATATTATTGATAAAAAAACACTAGTGGTAAAAAAAATTCTTAATAACCATGGTTTAGAATTGGATCACAAATTCACTGATAGTTACATTTAATTTTTGTCTTAATTAAGATAAGTGTGAAAATGATCTTAAAACCAATATTGAATGAAAAATGAGATAATAAATCATCAACTAATATTACCAAATAATGTATAAATCCAAATGGTAAAGCATATAACCAATCAATTGCGTATTCATTCAAGTGTCTTGGAAATAAATAAATTATAAAATTACCATTGTCAGAAAAATGCAAAGCATGAGGCATAGAAAAATCTAATATAACAAGATGGGTCTCATTTTCCATGAAAAAAAAAACCCTTTTGATAAATAAATACTATTGTAAATGGATGTGAAATTTTTTCATAATCCAAGGGGTTTATAAGAGCATCATTTGAAATGATCCTAATACTTATTTATTGATACCTTAAAAAACAATTTTAATTTGATGTTGTAAATTGCATAATGTATGAATCATAGTAGTCATTTTAGAATTTTGTATAATAATAATAAATAATTACTTTTTGATTCATTCAAATTTCAAATTATTACAACACAAGTTTTAAATAAAATAATGGTATCCCTACTAAGATTAGGATTTCTTTTTGTAGAGAACCTCAAGAGCTAGCTTGTTTTCTTTCCTAACATAGTGTTGTTTTACATTAGCTAAAAACATAAAGGAAAATATTTTAAGGATATGTATTTAAAAATATATAGTAAAATAAAAATTTCAAAACACCATAATAAAGTGGGTTGATTTATTATCTATATATTTGTAAATAAATCACTATACAAGAAGGGAAATGAACATAACAAAAATAAATAAAGTGCAAGGTAAAAGATAAATCATAGTAATCATTTTAGAATTATGTATAAAAATAATTAAAAATTAGTTTTTAATGCATTAAAATGTTAAATTATTAAAACACAAGTTTTAAATAAAATAATGGTATCCCTGTTGAGATTAGGATTTCTTTTTGTAGAGAACCTTGAGAGCTAGTTTGTTCTCTTTCCTAATATAGTGTTGTTTTACATTATCTAAAAATGTAAAGGAGAATATTTTAAGGATAAATATTTAAAAATATATAGTGAAATAAAAATGTTGATGCACCTTAAGGAAATGGGATGATTTATTATATATATATATATATATATATATATATATATATATATATATATATATATATATATATATATATATATAATTTTAAATATATCACTATGTAAGAAGGAAATGAACATAACCAAAATAAATAAAGTGTAATGAAAAAGATAAAACCCATTTAGGGAAGAAAAAAAAAGATCAATATTACCTTATTGAATCATAATAATTATGAATATTTTCATTATATGTCAATAAGAGAGATTAAAATATTATTTACATAGTAGAATGGTAAAGGCTCAAATCTAAATTCTAGAAATTCAGGGGACTTAGAAAGTTAAGAAATGTAATTTTTTATCAAATGAGAAAATTAAATATATAAAATAAAAGATAAATAAGTTTTGATAATTTGACGTCCCATGATAAATATCAACCCCTATAGTTCAAAACTTTCTCATACATCCCTCAAAGCTTGTATATGATGATCTAGATATTTTCATGGTAGTTCAACGAGGGGTCACTTATCATCAAGTCAGAGGCAACATGTTCAAGTAGTGTACTTATGTCAAGGAATATCATGGTGGTCATATTATCACCTTGTTTGAGCTTATGTCAAGTGTTCATTTTATGCTAACTATGTGTAAGAGTCTATAAAAAGTATTTATGTGGTCATTATGATCTAAAATAACTCATATTGAAGATGACTTGAATGTTATAACTCATGGCCACTTATGAATCCATCTAATCATGTTGATAACCTAAAAAATAAAGTCAAAATCATATTATTGGAGCTAGTATGAAGAGAATGGGATATCCTTTTTTAAAGCCTTAACATGTTTTAAGGTCTTTAAATAAATGTTATGGTAACTTTCAATTGATATTTCACTTGAGATCATGCATATTACCTTCAAAGGGTATTCACACCATGTGAATAGTATTATTGTGGCCCCTAAGACACCATTAAATCATTATAAAAGGTAAAGGGCATTCAAAGGGTCTCATTATGATCATAATGACATTATAAAGTGGTTTCATATGTAAAAGGGTCTTCTTTTATATGTAAATTGCATTTCATTCAGCACTAGGGGGCCCACACATATCAAGATATGACCTTTAAGCTTCCCCATCCATAATTTATACTTTGAAATCATATTATAGTTCCCACTTCCATCCTCTTGTCCTCCAATGGTCTTTCAATATCTCTAACTTGAAAATATATATTAAAAATAGGTATTTTTAGACATCTATGGACTTGTACAACTATGTTAGAGCCATGAGAGGTCAAACACTTCATGGGAGGTCCCTTTTAGGTGTAAGAGAGAAGTTTCATGTCTAAAACATGGAAAAAAGGGTAGTAAATTAGTGAAAGTCCCATTGAGTTCTTAGCAAGCTTAAAAGGGCAATATTGAGTTGGATGGTATGCTTTGTACAAGAGGAGTTAGATCCCAAAATCTTAGAAAAAGGTGCGGTCTCTAGTGGAATGGAATTGAATTTAGTGGTATTGGTTTGAATATTAGTTCCCTAATATTTATGAACAATCACTAACACCTATAGGTGGTCTTAATCCCTTTATAAACCCTACAAACTTATCTACATACAAATTCATCAAAAGTATGAGCTCTTTGTGATATATTAAAAATAGATAAATGGTATATAAAAGCCTATTGAATGTTTTAGAACCATTTAATCATGTTATTATAATCCTTATAGGGTTATAATAACACATGGATCCTCTTGGTTGGTAGATTAAAATCATGTGCATGTTTCCTATGTTATCATGAATGAGTAGAGCATGAAAATGATCATTGAAATTTTCCACGTCTTACTCCAAGTTCCTCACATACCTCATATGGTCACCATTTGGTCAAAACATATTCCTTAAAAATATTCAATGTTTGCCATGCAAAAGAGAGAAATAAGGTTCTAAGAATGATCTAATCACTATCATGGCAGTCCATCTTCAAGTCAAAGAACACGTGAATGGTATCTTCTTTAGGTTACAAAGGTATTTTAGTCATGTAGAGTATCCCCTCTCTTATAAGGAACAAGCCTCATTATGACTCTCAAGGCCAAAAATAATGAACTAGCTCCAAATGAATTCATAATCCCTTTAGAAGTGTTTAAGGTTTATTATAATTATTTAAGGTTTTTGCAGACTCCTAGGTTTTAATTTTCCCCTCAAGATGTCTAATTAACTAGTTCCATTGCTTTGCCTTATTGAGTATATAGATAGGGATGTCTATGGTCCCAATATATGATATTCAATGAGGGATAATATTCCACACAAGTCATATCAAAACATACCCATTATTTAGTGACCTTATTAGATCATTTTCACCTCCTAATATGATTTGGTGTTCAAACTCAAAACTATTACAAGACTATGTAATCACCACCTACAATTTTAATCCCTCATACCAAATATTAGTTCATGGAAGTAAGGCCAAATGTTTGTGCAATGCCATGAAATTCCAAAGAAACCTTGAGAGAGGAAGCCTAAATTTTTTTTGCTAATGTTAAGAGGTCTATGACATATTTAAAAATATCATGTTCAAGTCTAACCTTCAAAAATCCTCCTAAGTCATCATCTACAGTTGAGCCTAGGAAGATTCAAGGAAGGATTGTATGTTTGAGAAGATAACTATCTTAATAAATTTATTTAAGTTAAATAAGGATAAAATAAATCCCTTATATGGTGTAAAAAATCTTTGTCTTACTTGTTGACCTATAGAAGGGCTCAAATGATAATCAAATACTCCTAATCAACACCTACAACCATATAGTCCATTAGTACTTAAAATATTATGGAAACTATGAACATTTTATTCATGAAACATGAGGTTGTAAGAGGTGAATATATAAATGAAATATAATTTTAGTTCCAACAATACCCTCACAATATTTTCACCAAAAAAATTGAAGATATGTCAAAAGGTAAAAAGTTCCAATTAGGCCTAAAGGAGCTAAATAGTAATACAAAGGATTATGTATGAAAATTTGATAAAAATTGAAATGTAAAAGAGTTATGAGGGTCATAAGATACATGAATACTATTATGAGATGGTTTTAATATGTCCCGTTTCCAATTTTATCAAAGCATGCACCATGAAGGGTTTGAGATAGTATAAATGCATACTTATAGGTCTACAATCGGTGTGCATTGTTAAAGTGTGCATTAAGGTCATTAGTTTTGAATGTTTACTAGTATTATATATTAAATTTTTATTTTTTTTTAAATCTTCATGATTATTAAGGAGTATGTATTTAGACCCAATGCCTGAGACACCTACAGGTAGACAATCAACCCTTAAACCACTTATGGCCTAAGCTCATGTAAAGAATACTTGAAGATGCATATGAGAGAATTAAAAAACAATTAAAATATGTTTAATTATATCCAAGTTTCACATTTCACTCATATTATTATAAATCACATTGAGGAGGGAAGCCCATCCTTAAGGTTGTAGTCAACATACCCCAAGCAGTCACCCACAAGCCTATGTGCAGGAAATTAGAGAAAGTTTACATGTTTAGAATGATTGTGAAGAGTAAAGGATATACAGAGTTTAATAATAATTTGGTGTAATTTTATATGAATATTTATCTCATTTAAAGGTATTTCAATGGATAAACAAACACTATTAGGGTCAGAATGCCAATATTATTCATAAACCCTAGGCATGGGTTATACTAAGTTTTAATACTTTTGAGGGAGATAGGTATAAAAAAAGAATATAAAAATATGTTAAGATATTTTTCACACATCATGTTTTAATTTCTAAGGAAAACAACCATTTAATTTCCTATTTTATTAGAATCCCTTTCTACCTATGCACACAGTCCTATCATGCCTAAGAAGCTAGCTTAAGAGGCTCAATATTCCATGGAGAATGTACATGGTGTGAGATGGATATTAAAGGGGTTTGGTAAGGTATTTTAACTCTAAACCATGGATTTGGTTTTATTAGAAACACACTAAATTATATGAATAATCCTTAGGGAGAGGAGTTATCTCAAAGTCCTTTTATACACTATGAAGAGCCCAAGGATCTACTTTCTCACACTCAAAACATTAATAAAACTTTGCATGGGATCCAAAGGAGTTTGAAAAAGGTGGATATGGTTTTTAAAATAATATCCATATCATTTATTCTATCATAAAAAATCATAACTCTATGAATCATTATTAAGACTAGTGGAGCTTTTAAACCCTTCTTAAATCTCTCACAGTGACTCGGTGGAGAAAATGTGTTTATTAATACATTAAAATTAATTTTTTTGACCTTATAATGTCTTTCATGATATTCAAAAGTTTAATGGGAAATTTTTGAAATAATAACTTGGCACATGTGAGGGGAAAAAATACACATAAAAGGGTTAAAATGTATATTTTTTGATGTTTTCATGGTGTTTGAGTAGTTTGGGCTCGTTAATCAGCTGAAGGGACCTCAAGAATGGGATATGAAATAGATGAAGGGCTGAGTAGAGGATTTTTAATTTTATTTTAACTAATATATTGATGCAATTTTTCTATTTCATGATCATTATTCAAGATAAGGTAGTTTTAGGCCTAGTCAACATGCAAAAGAGAGAGGTAGGATAATTAATGCTTCGTGGCGACCAATTAGACCATAATGCCACCATTGTAAAAAAAGAGAGATGAATTGGTTAACCAATTTTGGATTCTCATTCTTTTAATGTATTCAACCAATATTTAAGGCCATTATGTAGCTAAGGAATTTCATGGGAGGAGTTGTGGGGCATATTATAACTATTGATTGAGTAAATTATGGCCATGATGACCTATACATACCATTCCCACACCACATTATTATTTTTTGTCTCTCTCTGATGTTCTATAAATTTGGCTTCCATAGGCATTATATGCATCCCTCAATTGGGTATGAAGAAACTCTATCAAAATTTTACCTTGTAAACATTTGAATCAATATAAGGACTATTTCAGATTCTCTATACTTAGTGTGTTCTATACTTTCTGATTTTTAGAAGTGATGGAGTCTTATCTTCCTTTTCAGGTCCTTACTCTCACCTAGATGCTAGGATTTTATTATAAATAAGTCATATGGTGTGTGAAGGCGTTAGTGATTGGGATTGAAGTGTAATATAACTGGTAATGTAATGACTCAAACCTTATAATCATCACCCTAAAGTTGAAGCCATCTATCATAACCTCCATGTGAAATAATGATGATTAGGAGTCTCTTAGAGAAAATGTTTGTCACTAGTCCTTGTCTTATGTACATGTGTTTTCAAAGGTAAAATAGAGTGTACATAGCATGTTGGGGCATCACCTCTCATATCTTAGGTTTTATTTATGTTTCTTATATCTCTTTTCATCAACAAGTAGTAGGTTTAGGAATTGAGCAATAGATGATGCATTAGGAGAGCTACCCCAAATCTAGAATTTCACCTTACTAACTAGGATACCTATACATAGAGGTGATTCTATTATATGATATGGTGAGTTAGGTCTAAAAAACCACTACGTCAAAAGGTGAAATCTAGAATGTTAACAATTTTTAGAACACCTATTGGGACTATAATTCAAGGAGCTTAGAGCATAAACATGCAGTATTTGGTGATCTCTAGGATATTCAAATAGTCTAGTGGTAGATATGCATTCATATTTTATGTAAAAGAGCATCATAAGGTCTTGATCTAAGGGTAATAATAGTTTTTTGTTGATAGTTAACTTTTTTAAATATTTATCTCATGATGTGTAATGGTTATATATGAAGGAAACTTATATTCTACACCTCCCTATCAAAAACTATATGACCTATACCAGCCTTACCATGAGCCTTATCAATCTTATGTTAACCCATATTAGCAGCTCAATTAACCATATCAGCCTCACATTGATCTAAATTAGGATTATGATGACTCTTATACTCTACATGAATTCAATCACCCATAAGATGAGCTTTACTATTAGCCTCCTTGGCAACTTAGAATGAGATATTGGCTTTGAAGGGGCATCAAGATTAATGAAACTAGTCTTATAAGCCTCCCACTACCCCATGTCAACCTTTTTAGACCACTAATCCCATGCAAAACATAAACTAATAAGAAATATAAAGGTTTTAAAGGTTAAAAAAGGAGATTTACATGCTTTCAAATCCCCTCACCTCTTCCTCAAACTAAATTTATGCATGTATATCTATGTGTGAAAAGAGATAAATGTGTTGTGAGCATCAAGCCTATAAATTTATCAAGTCTTTAAATCACACCTCAAGTTGAAATCATTCCATAAAATGAATGCATATCATAATTTTGCGTGATGGTTACCAAGTGGAAGGGAGAAAACAAGCATACCTTAACCCAAAATTTTGTCCCTCTTCCTCTAGATCCCTGAGATGAGCCCATTTCTCCCAATATTCCAAGTTTTAAGAGTACATCCTCACCTAATAAACTCACTCAAGAGTAGCCTATAAAGTCCTATGTTTTAACTCCACCAATTGGACATTCCTTCCCTCCCACCATCTCCTTGTTTGAGTGAAGAATTATGGTTTGGAGAACAGATGAGGAGAAGTTAAATGAAGAGAGAGACTTGGAAGGATAAAAAGATGATGAAGGCATGGACACATGGTATCCTTCTTGGACCAAGTGTCCTAGTTATAAAATACCTGATATTTGTGCCATTCATGTGAAGAACTAGATTTGAACAAAGAAAAACTTGGTGAATGATAGTCCATATCAAGTAAAATTTAGTAGAAGCTAAAAATGTGCCTCAAGAGCTATACAATGAAGGTGTTAAAGTGTCTCCTATAGTAAACATATAGTTGGAAAAATTCCAAAATGCTCCTAATGGCCAAGATAAGGCAAAGCATCCTAGATGAAATCCCTTACTTAATTGGAGATGATGATCAAAATTAAGAAATTTAGTCACATTAATATAACCTTAAAGAGGATGGGGTTACTCAAAGATAACACTATTTGATTGAGGTATTCCATATGGTTTCAAACATAATGGAGCATGATGAACACAATGAGAGTATTAAGATTATAGAAGAAGACACTAGTTTACTTAAATAAATACAATTTGTTGTGTTGGGGGAAGATGTTGAGGTTGAACAAGGCACTCAAGAACAACATATGTTTCAATAATAACCCCTTGATCAATTGAATATCATCATACAAGCATAATATAAAGAAGATGAATTTGAAGGATCTACCTTACAACCACATCTTTAATGCATTATAGGTTGTGAAAATCTTGATAGCCCTATGTCCCTTGAGGAGGACTAAGAAGATATCTTTCTAGTTGGTCTTACTCTCATTGATCTAAAAAATGAACACAAGGATGATTGGTAATAATATATTATGTTCATTCAATATATTTAAGGCCTTTGCAAAGGTAAATTACCTATTGAAGATCATGCACATGAGGAAATTTAATAATAGACACTCATTAAGGATAATGATGTATCCTAGAGTGAATATGCAGAGCTCTTTGAAAAGCTTACAATTGATAAGCAAGATGACAAAGTTCTTGAAGTACAATAAGTATATATCTTCATAGGAGATTGGTTTATATCTATCACTTCACTTGAGAGCATGATGAGAAGAGTGGCATTCAAGGAGAAGATGAAGATAATGCAATAAAACTACAAGAGGATACTTACCTCATGAAATTATTCATCCCATGAAGTGAAGGATATATGAAACTTTTCATATGACATATGAGGGACAAGAAAAGTTCTAATTAATTATACATAGTTAGTTGATTTCCTTACTGCCTAGTTTCCAACAAGTGTATGTCAACACATGTGTGTTATATTCTTAATTATGTATGTGTGGTGAGGTTGTTGTAGTAATTAAAAGTTTTAAAGGTGATAGTTTTGTTTGTCAATACTAGGCATAGTAGTCATCTCAAATCATGTTTTCATGTATGATTCTTGTGCCTAAAAGAATGAGATATCTAGTTCTCTTCACTAGTAGGTAGGTCAACCCCTGTGAGTGACCAAAAATGTTGATAATTTGGCCTCTCAAGCTAAATATAAATCCCTATGGTTTGAATCTTTCTCATAGGTCCCTAAAATCTTGCATATGATGATCGATATCTTGTCATGAAAGTTCAAGGAGGGGTCACTTATCATCAAGTCATAGGCAACATGTTTAATAGGTATACTTATGTCAAGGAATGTCATGGTGGTCATATTCTCACCTTGTTTGAGCTTGTGTTAAGAGTTAATTTTTTGTTAACTATGTATAATATTCCATAACAAGTCTTAATGTGGTTGTTATGATCTAAGATCACTCATATTGAAGATGACTTGAATGTTGAAGTTCATGGCCAATTTTGAGACCATATAATCATGATGAGAACCTAAAAAATATAATAAAATCAATGGACTAGAGTTGGTATGAAGAGAATGTGATAACCCTTTTTAAATCCTTACCATGTTTTAAGGTCTTTTAGGAAATGTTAAGGTAACTTTCAATTCATATTTCACTAGAGACCATGTATACTAAATTTAAAGGGTATTCATGACATGTGAATAGTATTATTGTAGCCCCTATGACACCAGTAAATCATTATAAAGGTAAAATACATTCAAAGGGTATCATTACCATTGTAATGACATTATAGAGTGATTTCATATGTAAAAGGATCTTCTTTTAAAATTTAAATGATTTTCATTCACCACCAAGGGGGCCACATGTGTGAAGTTGTGACCTTTTAACTTCCCCATTTGGACTCTTTGATTTGAAATTATATTTTACTTCCCACTTCTCTCCTTTTATCCTAGAATGGTCCTTCAATATTTCAAACTTGAAAATATGTAGTAAAAATAGGTCTTTTATAGGTGTTTTTAGACACGTATAGACTTCTATGGCTAGGTCAGAGCCAAGAGAGGTCAAAAAAAATATGGGAGGTACTTTACAAGTGTGATATAGATGTTTCATGTCTTAAACATGTAGAAAAAGGTAAAAAAATAGTGTAATTCCCATCAATATCTTGGTAAGCTCATAAGGGCATATTAAGTTGGATGGTATGGTTCTTATAAGAGGAGTTAAAGACCAAGATCTTAGCCAAAGGTGGGGTCCTTAGTGGGATTTAAGTTAGTGGTATTGGTTTATATATTAGGGCCTTGAGCTTTATGAAAATTTAGTAAGACCTCTAGGTGGTTTTAAGCCCTTTACAAACCCCACAAGCTCATCTACAAGTAGATTCATTAAAATATTGAACTCATTGTGATATCTTGAGCATAAAGAAAGGTATATAAAGGCTTGTTGAATGTTTTGGATCCCTCTGAGTAGTCATCTTTTCACCTTGTTCAAGCTTGTGTCAAGATTTCATTTTGTGTTAACTATGTATAAGAGTCCATAACAAGTCTATATGTGGCCCTTATGATCTAAAATAACTCATATTGAATATGATTTAAATGTTTTAGCTCATGGCCAGTTGTGAATCCATCTAATCATGTTAGGAACCTAAAAAGTTATGGAAAAAATAGAGGACTATAGATGGTATGAAGAGAATATGATAACCCTTTTTAAATCCTTAACATGTTTTAAGGTCTTTTATCAGATGTTAAGGTACACATTCAACTGATATTTTGTTGGAGATCATGCATATTACCTTCAAAGGGTATTCATGCCATGTGATTAGTATTATTATGGCCCCTAGGACACCATTAAGCCATTATAAAAGGTAAAATACATTCAAAGGGTCTCATTACCATTGTAATTCCATTATAGAATGGTTTCATATGTAAAAGGGTCTTCTTTTATAATTCAAATACTTTTCATTCACCACTAAGGGGGCCACATGTGTGAAGATATGACCTTTAAGCTTCACCATCTATAATCTTGGATTTCAAATCATATTTTACTTCCCACTTCTTTCCTCTTGTCCTCCAATAGTCCTTCAAGATTTATAACTTGAAAATATGTAGTAAAAATAGGTGTTTTATAGATGTTTTTACACATATATGGACCTATATATCCAGGTCAGAGCTTAGAGAGGTAAAAAACTTCATGGGAGGTCCTTTTCAAGTGTAATATAAAATTTTCATGTCTTCAACATGCAAAAAAGGGTAGAAAAGGTAGTGGAATTCCCATCGAGCTCTTGGCAAGTTCACAAGGGCCATATTAAGTTTGATATTATAGTCTATAAAAGTAGAGTTAGAGATAAAGATCTTAACCAAAGATGGGTTCCATAGTGGGATTGAAATTAGTGTTATTGGTTTGTAAATTATGGATTTGAGCTTTATGAACAATCACTAAGACCTTTAGGTGGTTTTAATCCTTTTACAAACCCCACAAGCTCATCTAAAAGTAAATTCATCAAAATTTAAAGATAATTGTGATAAACTGAGAATAAAAAGGTATATAAAGGCTTATTGAATGTTTTGGACCCCTCTGAGTAGTCATCTTCTCACCTTATTTGAGCTTGTGTCAAGAGTTTATTTTTTGTTAACTATGTATAAGAGTACATAACAAGTGTTGGTGTGGTCCCTATGGTATAAAATCACTCATGTTGAAGATGAATCAAATGTTTTATCTTATGGCCAATTTTGAATACATATAAGCATGTTAGGAACCTAAAAAATATGGAAAAATTAGAGTAGATATGGTATGAAGAGAATGTGATAACCCTTTTCATATCCTTAGCATGTTTTAAGGCCTCTTAGCAAATGTTAAGGTAACATTCAATTGAAATTTCACTAGAGATCATGCATATTTACTTGAAAGGGTATTCATGCCATGTCAATAGTATTATTATGGATGTTAGGACACCATTTAATCATTATAAAAGGTAAAATGCATTAAAAGGGTCTCAATACAATTGTAATGCCATTATAGATTGGTGTCATATGTAAAAGGGTCTTCTTTTAGAATTCAAATGCTTTTCATTCACCACCTAAGGGGCCACACATGTGAAAACATAAGCATTTATCTTCCCCATTTTTAATCTCTACTTTGAAAGCATATTTTAGTTCCCACTTCTATCATATTTTCCTTCACTGGTCCTTTAATATTTATAACTTGAAAATATGCAATAAAAAAATGTGTTTTGTAAGTGTTTTTAGACATTTACTACTATGTCAAAGCCAAGAGAGGTAAAAAAATTATGGGAGGTCCTTTGAATTTTTACTAGTGATGTTTCATGTCTTAAACATGAATAAAAAGGTATACAAAGTAGCGTAATTCCTATCAAGATCTTGACAAGATCATAAATTCTAGATTGAGTTAGATGGTATGTTCCATACAAGAAGATTTAGATCCCAAGCTCTTAGAAAAAGGTGGGGTCCCTAGTGGGATTTAAATTACTGGTATTGGTTTATATATTAGGGCCCTAAGCTTTATAAACAATCAATAATACCTCTAGGTGGTCTTAAGCCCTTTACAAACCCCAAAAGCTCATATATAGGTAGATTCATCAAAATTTTGAGCTCATTATGATATATTGAGTATAAATAAAGGTATATATAGTCCTATTGAATGTTTTATACCCCTCTAAGCATGTTTTCATAATACTTTCAGGGTTAGAACAACACATGGTTCTCCTTGGTTAGTAGATTGCTATCATGTGCAAGTTTCCTATGTTTTCATGAAGGAGCAAAGCAGGAAAATGTTTAGTGAAAGTTTCCATGTCTTCCTATAGGTTTCTCACATATCTCATATCATCACCATTTGGTCAAAATATTTTACTTCAAGATCTTCAACTCTTTCCATGTGAAAGAGAGAAACAAGGTTCCAAACATGATCTAGTCACTATCATGGTAGTCCATCCTTAAGGAAAAGAGCATGTGAATGGTGTATTATTAAGGTTGTAAATGTGTTATAGGAATGGGTAGGAACCCCTGTCTCAAAATTAAAGAGACTAATTATGGCTCTCAAGGACAAAAATAATGAACTAGCTCTAAATTCATTCATAAGCCCTTTAGCATGGTTTATGGTTTATTACTATTATTTAAGGTTTTTATGGACCCTTATGTTTTATTTTAACCCTAAATATGGCTAATTATCTAGATACAAATGTTTTTCCTCATTGAGTATATAGATAGGGATGTAAAGGGTCCCAATATATAGTATTAAATGAGGGATAATAGTCCACATAAACCCTCTAATTAGATACCCATTATGTAGTGACCTTATCAGATCATTTTCACTTCCTAAAAAGCTTTGTATTGAAAAATCACAACTCTTATAGGACTTTGTAATCACCA
Source organism: Torreya grandis (assembly GCA_037957365.1). Lineage (NCBI taxonomy): Eukaryota > Viridiplantae > Streptophyta > Pinopsida > Cupressales > Taxaceae > Torreya > Torreya grandis. The sequence continues at coordinate 563,572 of JARHVA010005287.1, read as the reverse complement.
CCTACAAGTTGAAGCCCTCATACCCAAGCTTAAGGCATGGAAGTAAGATCAAAAGTTTGTGAAATTTCATGAAAGGCCAATAAAACTTTGAGAGAGGAATTCAAAACAAGTTTGGCTAATATTAAGATGTCAATGATTTAGTTCAAAATATTAGGTTCAAGTCCAACCTTCAAAAATCCTCCTAGGTCATCACCTATAGTTGAGCCTAGATAGATGCAAGAAAGGATTATATGTTTGAGAAGAAAAATATATTAATGAGGTTATTTAAGTTCAATAAGGATCAAATAAATCTATTGTATGTTCTAAAAAACCTTCATGTTTCTCATTGACTTGTAGAAGGGCTCAAATGATAATCAAATGCTCCCAATCAACACCTACATCCATAAAGTTCATTTGTACCTATAAGTTTTTGGCAGAGATTAACAAGTTTTACATGAAACATGAGGTTTTAAAATGTGAATTCACATATTAAATACAATATGAGTTCAAAAAATATCCTCAAAAGAGTTTTACAAATGATACTAAAGACAAATCAAAGGGGAAAAGGTCCAATTAGGCCTAAAGGAGATGAATAGTAATACACACGCTTGTGTAATGAAACTTGATAAAACCTGCATTTTTAGAGAGGTATGAGGGTCCGAAGGGACATTAATATTGTTATTATATGGTGTTAATATGTCATAGTGAAAAATTTATCAAATCATTCACCATGAATGGCTTGAGATAGTGCAAACGCAGACGTACATGTCTACAAACCTATAGGTCTACAATTGGTGTGCATTATTAAAGTGTGAATTAAGGTGAGTGGTTTTGAATGTTTAATGGTGTTATATGTGAAATATCTAAATGTTTTAAAATTTTTATTACTATTATAAGAGTATTTATTTATACCCAATGCCTATGACACTATAAGACACCTACAAGTAGACAATCAACCCTTAAACCACTCGAGGCTTGAGCTATTATAAAGAATACCTAAAAATGAATATGAGATACTTTGAAAAAAATGAATATATGTTAAATTAAATACAAATTTAAAATTTAAATCATATTATTAGTAATAACATTGAGTATTTAAGCCCATCCTCAAGGTTGCATTCAAGATACCCCAGGTAATCACCCATAGGCCTATGTGTAGGAAATTAGAGAAAGTATACATGTTTTGCATGAGTCTGAATAATAAAGGATATAAATATGTTAATAATAATTTTTTTATTTTTATATTAATATTTATCTCATTTCAATATATCCCAAGTGTTAAAAAAACACTATTAGGGTTAGAATGCCAAGATTTCTCACAAAACCTAGGCATGGGTTAGACCAAGTCTCAATACTTTTGAGGGAACTAAGACATAAAAAGGAATATGAATATATCATGAAAGATGTTTAACACATCACGTATTCATTTAAAATGAATAAATATCAATTTAATTTCCAATTTTCTCAGGATCCCTCTTTGTCTACATACATAGTCTTATCTTCCTTGAGAAATTGTCTTAAGAGGCTCAATACTCCATAGAAAATGTGCATGGTGTGAGATGTCTATTCAAGGAGTTGAGGAAGATATTTTACCTATAACTCATGGAACTGGTTTTATGATCAATACATTATGTTCTATAAATGATCCTTAAGGAGGAGAGTTATCTCAAAGCCTTGTTATGCACTGTGAAGAGCTTGAGGAGCTACTTTCTCATAATCAAAACACCAATAAGGATTTGCATAGGATCCCAAGGAGTTTAAATAAATTAGATAGTGTTTTTAAGTTAATTTTATTGTCATTTGTTTTCACATCAAAAATCTTATCTCTATGAATAATTTTTAAGACCAATGGAGCCTCTAAACCCTTCCTAAAACTCTCATAGTGACCCTATGGATAAAATGTGTTTCTTAACACCATTAAATGCAAAGTTCTAACCTTTTTGTAGACACTATAATTTTTTACCCATATGGATGATTAATTAGGTGTCATAGGTTATATTTATTTAAATCCCCTAAATAAACCCTATCATAAAGTTTTGTTTATTTACCATTTACTAGCTTGGTAAATAAACATTACTTTTATCCTTTTACCACTCCCAACCTCCTAAAACCATTTATAACATAATAATGTACCCATGTAACCAATTTTACCATGTTTGGAGTCATTACCAACAAATCCACCCATCCCTAAGCTATTTTCACCCATGATTGAAATAAAGTCCTTATTTTGGGTGAATGGGTGATGATTCTCCTATGATTAGTGCCAACTCTCTGGATCAACATTGATCCATAAATATGCATCCTAACTTTGCATTTTGAACAAAAAAATTATATCCTCAAATCATTATTAGAATATCTAGATATATTTGTGATGTTATTAATGACACTCTGCTATATTTTCATTACATTCAACCACATCCTTTATGCAACCTGAGGTGCTACTTGTGCCAGTGAAATAATTCCATTTTTCTCATAATCCATTTGAAGGTAAGTATCTTATTTTTATGTTATCATTATATTTTATTCAACTTTTATTTACCTATCCATTTAATCATTAAAATATTATTATTATCCATTTATATCCATTTATCAACCTATGTTTGCAAGTATATCTCATTCTACTCTCTATTTTATTAAACTCAACCACATGATAGAATCAATGCTGATTCATTCTGAATTGGTAGTAATTCTACTGATTGACATCAATATTGTTAGGATTGACATTGATATACTATGTTTAATACACATGATTCAAGACCTTATCATAAACCTCTATTTCTTATCCCTTTATTGATTACTATTGTTTGAACATAGCCTTCTTGTAAATGACTCTACCCAATTTAGGTCATGATGTAACAAGCATCATTGATCTCCCCATAGTTTCAAAACCTTTATTTGTGGATTAGAGTGATATATAATTTGAGTTATCCCTTTGTTCCATCATTTATTAATCCTCTCATGAAGGCTATGAAGAATCATTATTTTTTATTGAAGAGGATGTATATTTTGGTTCTATTTATTGGGAATAATATTTCATTTAAATTGCTAAATTAATAGAGGAATAAAATATTAATTAGCATTATAATCATATCATTTAACTATTTGTAATTTATTAAGATTTTTATTCACTTAATTGCATAAATAGTAGACTAGCATCCTTATAAGGAAGTGTAACACTTTTTGGAATCGATCCTCAATTAGGCAGTCCACCCATCTCTTTTATTAATCTAATTTTATCAAGCATTCACATGTGTGGAGGTTAGCCTTCCTAACCAAAAATTAGTTATCACTATCATAGGAATAAAATTGGTGCACAACATCTTTAATCTATAGGTATTCGCATAAACCCTACTTTATTTCAAGTTTTTAGTAAGTAATATTTAATTTAAAGAAAATGAAAAACTACTTAAACATTTTGGAATGCCTATTGGGACCCCTAAGGTCTCAATTTTCTTGTTATAAATTATTTTTTGAATTTTTTTATTTCTCTCCCTTTCTTTTGTTTGTTTAATTCATTCAAATAAAACCAAAATTTCATTTTTCCTTTTTAAAGGTTAAACAATATGTATCCATTTTTTCCTATTTAGTTTCTCATATAGAATAATCTAGGTGGTGAATTTATCATAATCATCAATTTTATCACACACAAACCAAATCACATTCACAATAAACTCATCAAAACATTTGACATAAGGTAACTTATATGGATTTCATCACCTCATAGTAAACTTATTCTAAATGATCCCACTTGGATTTCACCATCAAGGGGAAGAACACCTTAGTTCTTTAGCTAAGTATAAACTCTGGTCTATTAGTATATTCTATCTAAGAAAATGACACCCTTATGCTATGGTGTGTGAAGTGATGGGGTAGGATGCAATACCAAGCCAAGTATTGGTACAAACATATAAATCTTGGAGCACCAAAACAAAACTTGAGACCATCTTTTGATTACCACTTCTTAGGACCCTCAGTATCCTTATTTTTAACTTGTTTCTACAATTTAATTTTTTTTTAAAATTAAAAGATATTTAGGAGTGACTTTAGTGTGTGCATATTTCCATCCTCACTTTAAATGAGATAATAAAAAATAATCTTTTGTTTGCTTTCTATTTATTTATTTTATTACTACATGGTTTTAACCTGACAACAATCATAAAATAAAACCAAACCTCAATATTCATCTTCATCCATGGTGAATTCTTATAGCACCCGTACTAATCTTGAGTCTACAGGGGAAGGCATCTCTCAGTATTACACTCAGGGATATCCTAAATTTTCCATTATAATAGATATAAATCCCATTACAATTAACCTTTATCTTAGCTCTTGAGCCATACGTGTCCCATTATCTCCCCATATACAGTTCTTTAGGAAACTATATGACATGCCCTTGGAAGAGGGTGAAGTATTTGCCACTGTTATGTTACCTTCTCATAATAATCCTCCTATTATTATATTCGACACCATTATGACACAACTCTTAATCAATCTAAATCTAGTGATGTCCAGTGATACATCATTGACCACTACCCAAGCTTAGAATGTTACCACTCCTTAGCCTACAAATACCCAACTAGTTACTATATCACTCCAAAACCTATTAATATTGATCTTAGTAACCCTTCCATTGATTCAAAATAGTGTACCCTTAAATATCCAAATGTAACCATTACAACAGGCCCCTATGAGTTAGTCACCTTAATAGTATGTACCCTTGACCACCCAATATATAACAACTACATAGGATATCAGGTCTACAAATATCCATTTAAAATATCTATAATATGTGGTTCCTTCTTAACCCATTATAACCACCTTATTATGGTATCCCCTATCATAGTATTTTTCCATGCCATTACCTATGTATCAAATCCCACAATAAAACATTTTGGTAGGAATCGCTAAACATAACACCCAACCCGATCTCATAAACCTCCTCATGAAAAATATGGATAACTTATAAGATTCTACCTCTAGGTAGAAGAACACGTTCCCCTATAAACATATTTTAAATGAGCCCATCAACCCAAAAAATTGTATTAAACCTTATCCTCTTCAGTGGGAACTCCCTAAGTTTACCAAGTTCTAGAATAAGGAGGACCCACAACATCTTTGAGAATTTATACACACTTTCTATCTCATAGTGCATAATGATGCACTCCTTAGGATATTCCTTATGTCATTAACTAGGCCTTCCCTAGATTATTATAACTCAATCTCCCAACATTCCCTCTTTTCATTTGGGCAACTAGCTCAAATATTCCTAGAATAAGTTTGTATCAATACAACAAGAAAAGTTACCATTAATGACCTCTACACCATCTAGAAATTTGACAAAGAATCCATCAATAAGTTTGTGTTTGGATGGAGATTTTTAATCAATAAAATAACCTTCTCTTTACCACATCTTATTTTAATCAAGTTATTTGTGATATAATATGCCAAACACATCTCATCAACACTATAGGTATAGTCTTTTAAAAAAATTAATGAGGCTTTTTCAATGTCCCACAATATTTAAATTATATTCCTTAAATAAGTGAATATTAAATTAATAAACAAAAATTTAAAATAAAATCCCTCTAAAGGGACCACTAGTAACAACAATAATGAAACCAAAGGGGCTACCAACATTATAGTTGTAAATTCAGCACCACCACAAACCAAAAACCAATCGAAGCCATCCACTTCATAAGAAAAATCTTAGAATCCATTAACACACTCTCCATTGAGATAATATACACCTTTAAGATATTCTTATGCATCTATTTAAGATAAACTCTTAAAGGATTCTCTCATATAGATCCTTCTAGTAAGACCTCTTGATGAATCTCATCCTAAACCTAGTTAGTCTAGGGCAAACAAATTACTTAATTTTCACTATGTAATAGGCCATAATATGTGTAGATGTTGTTATTTTAAGGGATTAGTATAAAATATTATATATCAAGGGGAATTATGATTATATAATCCTAATGTTCCACAAACCAATATATATATATATATATATATAGGTAACCATTCCCCAATCAGTCCTTTACATCAAATTTCATGAAAAACAAATCAAGATCCACATCAGAACATAAGACTCACATAATTAATACCTTCAATAACCAACTTCTACCCAAATAAGTTTTTGATGCCTTTATCCCTAATCTCCTCATGGTAGACACTTTTGAACCATCTGAACCAAATAAAGACATCTTAAAACTTCCTCTAATTTGTTAGATCTCATTGATTGGGACCCACTAGAAGAATCCCTATCTGAAAATACTCAAGAACTAAAAGAGGAATAACTTATTAAAGAAAAGGTTTGTGTAGACATTCTACAAGATTCCATTTATCACACTATTTCAATACCTGTATCCTACATACCTATTTCTATCTAAGGAAACTATTATGTTACATCAAAATATATGTAGATCAGTTCTTCCCATTAAAAGGGAGGTACCAAATCATAGAGAGAAAAAGGGGAAATCCATAAATAATAGAAACAAAAATTGAGTAGCCCCAGGGGAATATCTCTACAACATCCTCCTATTAAGATTAAACTACCTAAATAATACATCCCTATAACTCTTTAATAGATATGAAAAGGAAAATAACCATTACCCCATCTTTGGCTAAGAGTGTCTATACTAGGGCCCCATCCTTTAGCTAAATTAAAAGCTAATATTATATAATCTACCACTAAAACACACATACCATCACAAAATATCCCCAGTGTATTCATACCAATTCATAATCCATTAAACCCCTATTATCCACTAGGTTTAGGTGTAAAGACTTACTATAGTCATAAAGTTCCTACATTAGGGACCATCTAAACAACTAGTTCAAGAGGCCAAGGTTTGAGGTCATGCATCTCTTCTCCACCAGCACCCTAAATGATGGAAAAGTTGATTCAAGACACATTAAAGGTATATTATTCTAATATTCTCAACCAAATTATCTAGACCTCCTTGATCATGCTACCACCTATAAATCTTATCAACCCTCATATTCAAAATCAATCATGGTATAGATAAAACAAGACATACACATACCATTGAATAGCAGGACATGATACATAGAGTTGTAACATGTTAAAGGTTATCTTATGAAATTTATTAGATGAAGATGATGTCTTAATGGAACAATCACATCATGCATATTCCCTTTTAGTTACATCCATAATGGGAAATAACACATTAGAACAAGTTGTAAGGGAATATATAACCTTTGACTAGGTTCAACACCACTCTCTCCCCCTAGATGAGGATGACTCTGAGAACATAACAAATCCCCATTTATTCTAGATATATGTGTTTCATATAGCCACATGATTCCAAGCCAAGTGTCATAAGACCCATAATCATGAAAAAACTAAAATGACTATCAATAAAACACTAACTTTTGCCACAAATAGTCTAACAACACCTACCCCTAAACCTAAAGTCTCCATTTTAGGAGAGGCACAAAATAATATTTCTTCATAACTCATACAAATATTTGTTCTAACGAAATTGCATCAACTACTGGTCAAAATGTCCTTACACAAACTTGTCCAAAACTTTCCACATCACTATAAAGCCATGATATAAGCCTTATGGTCTATAAAAATACAAGAAAATGAGCCTCAGCCATTGTCAACCTTCATTTTCACTTTAAAAACATTTATCCATAATGTTTCATGATTAAAATATACCACCCTTATAGTAAGATGATCAAGATATTAACTTGATTATCACTACCCATATAGATCAAAACTAGATTAAAAGAGTCATGATAGATAATGGTCATAGGATAACATCATTTCTTCCCATGTATTTAAACAAATGCAATTGCTCGAGATAGTTGTAGCCCAATCACCTACCATTCTATGATATTTTATTGATATTGATTCCCCTACATTAGGAATAGTAGTACTCCACATTCAAGAAGGTACATGGGTTCTCCCTAAATTATTATACATTATTGAAGGACAATCTAGGAAAACATTCTTCTAAGACATCCTTATATATATGTTATATATTACATCCCCTCTACATTGTATTGATGCATCGAATTTGAGCATGAGGTAAAAATACATAATGTTCCAACTAACCCCTACCCCTTCAAAACTTAAAAACTTACCTTTCAACCTAATGAGGTCTTAATTCCATTACAAAGTATTACCCCATCCTCATCCAATGGAACATCTACTAGCAAAATAATCCCTTCATCTAGACTTGGTAAGGAATCCATTGATTCTACCTTCTAAAAAATTTCAATTGAATATTACTAGTTATTTAAACTCATTACTCACCATATGCCACAAGAACATGGACACTCCAATAAATAACTAGCTTATTATCAAAATTTAAGGGAAACTATTCCTTTTGGACCACCATTCCTTTGTACCCATCTGATATATAGGGGATTGAACCAACCTTATTCAACCCCTATTTAATAAACTCATGTTAAACCATTTACATCTAAATTTTCATTCTTTGGTAAGCCTCTTTTCACATAGACATATCTATAATGGTGCACCTGGAAAGGTTTTGGTATGGGACATTATGAATAGGGCCCACTTGAGGTTATATTGGGGGAGTTTAGAAAACCCCATGAGAAACATGTCCTTATATTTAGAAAAAATACCAAATTCTCCCTAAAGCTTACTCTTCCCATCATCCCTAAAGATAATACACCATCCTCACCATCTGACACCCCTTTTTTGACTGAAAACATTGTATATATTTTGCCTAGCTTTTTATATAGTCAACACCATTTTAGTAGAGCCTCTCATCTATCATCATGATAAATAAATATGAACCATTCCTCTATCCTACCTAGACATGATAGGGTATGATTCTCCAACTATCCCTATTATTCAATTTTAGGATGATGATTCCATCTTAACTCATTTGGGCATTGAGGACTCCCATTTACGTAAAGCTTTCCCATTAGAAACCTCTAGTATTTTAAATTATGACATTATTAATGTTAACATTGGGTCCCCAGAGATGGTACATATCATTAAAGTTAGAAAATCCTTATATCTCTAGGACTACAAAGATTTCACTTTGTTTCTACATGATCGTAGCGAGGCATTTGCTTGGTCTTATAGAAATATGCTTGGTATTGATCATGCCATCATTATCCATAATATTATTACATTTATTAACACTAAGCCTATCAAGTAAAAGCTTAGGAAAATGAATCTTTACATTGCAATCTTGGTTCAAGAATAATTATAATGCCTCCTATCCATTAACTTCATCTAACCTATCAATTAACCTCAATGTGTATCTAACATTGTCCCTATCATAAATCTGATAGGGGGAGTTCAACTTTGTACTAAATTTTGAGATCTCAATCTTGCTTGTCTAAAGGATGATTTTCCTCTCCCCAATATTGACCAGTTAGTATATTTAATCTCTAGAAATGAAATTTGGTCACTAATAAATGGTATTTATAAATATAATTAAATATTTATCGCACCATAAGACCAACACAAGACCTCATTCATTACTCCATAGGGGACTTTCTACTATCATGTTATGAATTTTGTCTAAAGAATATAGAAGCCACCTATTAGAGAGAAATGACTTACATTTTTCATGATATTATCCACAACATTGTGGAGGATTATGTATATTACCTCTTCAATAAATCAAAGTTATGAAAAGATCACCTTTCCATTTTAAAGGTTATTTTTGACGACCTAATCTAATTTCACATCCATCTAAATTCCAAGAAATGAAATTTTAGAGTATTGATAGGTAAGATCCTAGGATTTATTATCATAATCCATTAGATAAAAATTGACCACACAAAAATCAAAGCCATTCTATAAATTCCACCTCCATCCAATCTTGAGCATATATATAGTTTGCAAGGTAAATTATAATCTATCCATCATTTTATCTGCAAATTATCCAATCACTGTCAACCTTTTCATCACCTTTTAAGGAAGGATATCTTCTTTATGTGGGACTCTATTTTTTAAGAGGCTTTCAAATCTCTTAAGAGATACATTATGTCACCACCAAATCTCACCCCTCTAAAATAAGAACAACTATTATTCTTATATATATCCACTACTAACCATGCCCTTAGAGCTATGTTAGCCCATCGTGATGAGCAACACAAAGAGTAGGATATGTACTATATTAGTTTTACACTTGTTGAATGTGAGAAATGTTATTCTCATACTAAAAATTTGTGGCTAAATCTTATCTTTGTTGCTACTAAGTTACAACATTATCTTCTCACTCATAAAACCCATGTTGTTACAAACACTGATCCCCTAAAATTTATGCAATTCAAGCCATACCAAAATCATTAAATATCTAAGTGTTTTATGATTCTAAAAGAATTTTATCTGGATTTTATCCATTAAAATATAGCTAAGGGTCAAATCATTACTTATCAAATTGATGAGGCCCCTTTTTCTAATAATCAACTGATTAACTACAAATTCCTAGATGAATCTATATCTTCCATGTCTCAACCAAATCTACAATATAAAATGACTCTCTTCTTTGATGGATCCAAATGTGAATGTGGTGGAGGAGCTAAAATTATCCTAATTCCTCCTAGGGAACACCTATCCCACTATCCTTTAAAATTTATTTTGACTACTCTAATAATATGGTAGAGTATGAGGCTTTAAAAATAGGTATCCAAACTACATTAGCCTTGGGTATTAAAATGATCAAAATCTATGGTGATTCCCAGCTCATGGTTAACCAAAATAAAGGTGTATCTTGTTTTAATAATGATACTCCTCAAAAGTATAAGACATTAACTAATCAATTATTATCCACCATTGAGAATTATTCTATCCAAGACACTCCTCGATCAACTAAAACATTTTTGGATACTATGGCTTCTATAGCTTATTTTATCCCATCCTCATCATAAGAGTCTAAGTTTTTTGTCCTTATTAATATGATTAATCAAACTTCCTTTACCAGAATAGACCTTTTATCCATTCACAGTGTGGAATAAAATCCATCAGATCTCTACTATTCATAGATATTTGATTATTTATCTAGGGGGATTACTCCTCTCGACCTATCTAAATATTATAAGTGAGCATTTTTGAATTGTGTCACCCATTTTGTCCTACTAGGGGTGGTCCTTTATAAGCATGGATTTGATGACATTATTTTACATTGTCTCCAAAATCATGAGGCTACCCTCACTATCAAAGAAGCTCATTATGGATCATGTGGAGTCCACTTTAATGTATGCTCTATAACTAAACAAATATTATGATTGAGATATTATTGACCTAGTTTAAATCAATATTTATGTGAGTATGTTAATAATTTAATTAAGTGTTGGTATCATGCCAACTTATCCCATATCCCTAACCAAGCATTGTAAGTAGTTGAGGACCTTTGGCCTTTCTCCCAATGTGGGCTTCATCTTATTGGTCAAATCAATCCTAAATCATCTTAGTGTCATGGGTTTATCATTACCACCACTGATTATTTTACTTAGTGGGTGGAGCATATCCCCCTTATCTCAAAAAAATAAGATAACATCATTTATTTCTTTGGCATCCCTTACAAGATTAATACAAACAATGGAAAATCTTTTAGGAATAAAAATGTTAAAGAACTCTATGATTATTTTAGAATTAAGCTCATATTTCACTCACCTTACCACCTCAATATAATGGTTATGCTGAGGCATCCAACAAGAATTTAGTCAAAATCCTAACCAAATTAATTAAGGAAGTAGGCAAGAACTGACACATGTTCCCTATGCCTTATGGGCATATCAAACTAGTATTCAAACCCCTATAGGTGTTACAGATTGCTCCTTAGTATATCTTAATAAATATGTACTTATTCTTAAATTTTAGATCCCATCCCTTCACATATCCTTGAAATATATCATTTTTAAGGATGACTTTCATTAGGAAAGATTAGCCCAGCTAGAACTCGTAGATGAGCATCATTTGGTAGCCCTTGATCATCTACATGTATATCAACAATGAATTTAATGTACCTATAATAAACATTTAAAACAACATGAATTTTACATTGGTTACCTTGTATTTAAAATTAATTTCATCATTTAACTAATATAGAAAAAAGCAAAAGAAGAAAATTTGTTCCAAATTGGCTCAAACCATATACCATCACTCATAAGTATGGATCTAGGGCATATCACTTGGACTCTCTTGATTTAAATTCATAGTGTGAACCCCTTAATTCATTTCATCTACATCCTTTATATTGTTAATCAATCTTAATCACCTTGTTGTACCAAGTTTAGTCTCTACGTTTCATATCCCTATTTATCCCACACTAAATAATGATATATAGAGACATGTGGTTATCCAACAACATTTCATTTAGTTAAAATTAAATATGAATACCCTAGCTCTATTAATATCATGATCTAATTGGATAATCTTCACCTATAATAGTAATGATCTCCAAATCATTATTCCTAGAAATCCCTCCCTATCATTAAATTCCTTTTGAAAATAAGTGTTTTAACATGTATGTCAAAGATTTGGGAAATTATCCTGGGATACCTAAGGAAAATCCATAAAAAAAATATATAATTAGTATAAAAAATCAAAATCAAAGTATCTATAAAATCAAAAGCAAAGAAATATGAATAGACTACTCCCTTGAAGGATAGATATATAAATACAAAAAATATGCAAAACTATATAAACTATCAAAAGCATAGAACGCTCCCTCAAAGGATAGTTGTTTAAAAAGGCATATATTAAAATATAGATAACTCCCTTAAAGTATGGATATCATGCATCAAGTATCCCTATAAAGATTCCTACATCGATTAACTTTATCTACTTTAGTGGAATTCTTGAATTTATTAATCTACATGGATTGGCATAGATAGATTCTCGAGATAACCCTTATTTTTGGGAACGTAAGATAGAAACATATTAATATTATAATTAATTTTTTATCACATAATCAAATAAAATCAATAAGATCCTAAACTTATTTGACCCAAAATTTTTAAGACTTTTGTTAGCAGCGGATTAAGGATGCATGTGCATCACTTATAAGTGGTTTTTTCTTGGGTCATGGTAAGAGCCAATAAATGAGAATTAAGCCTTTTGTAAATTAATTAAAAAAATATACATACATATATTGACAACTTTCTAAACAATAAAATCAATAAGTTACAATTTGTATCCATCAAACTCATAATCCATAACCATTAACTCATAATTCATAAACCATTAATCCATAAACATTATTTATCATCTATTAGCATAAATCCAAATAATAATTTAAAATATTTTAAATACATAATACATATTTAAAATTTATAAATCCATAATTAGATAATCAAATATACATCCATAACCCATATAATTCATATCCATTTTAAACATAAAACATTAATCTATACATCAAAAGCACAATCCATATCCATAATAATTAGTAATATAAGAATGATCCATAAAACATTTGATAACATTTTAAATCCATATTTAACTCATCTAATTCATAATCATAGTAATGTAATCCATAACATTAAAACCATCACATGTAAAAACCCATAATCTAATCACATCACATATAAATCTATAATTTATGCGTAAAAATCCATAATAATCCATAAAAATATAATCCATCGCATCACATAATTCGTTAATGATGTAAGCATCCATAACATAATCCATGAACCCCTGATCCATAACATCCATAAAGCATAATAATCCATGACATCCATAATAAAAAATCAACCACATATCTAACAATAATAACATAATCTATAAAACATGAAATATATATATATATATGTGTGTGTGTGTGTGTGTGTGTGTGTGTGTGTATGTATATATATATATGTATATATATATATATATATATATATATATATATATATATATATATATCAAAAATAAAAATACATCAAGGTGTTTCTATACATGTCCATGGATATTTGGCTAATACAAGTGCACATATATCCATGTATATCAACTAAGTAAACTCCAATCTACTCAAGTATATACTCAATAAATCCCCACTCCCATCTCCACCCCCATATTCATCCCAATCTATCCTTTGTGTGACACTCCCCATACTCACTACATCTATGCATGTATGCTTTGAGGACCTTCCCCATCTAGATATGTAGGTCACATAATGGGGAGTCTCTGGAAGCTACTCTAGAAGAATCCACTCATAGTATCTTAGTTCCACTTTTATCTCCATATATCGATCTATGATAATAGTCCCAATTTATATCTTATTAGGCCCCATCACCTCTCCAATCACCTATATTGAGGACTCCCTCTCCTCCTCCCTCATCCTTAGGGTTTCTAACTCTATATTATATATATCCACTCCTCTACCACCATGTTGTGACTTATTTATAATGAGTTAAACCCCACCTATAAAGTATATATCTAGGTCTCTAATATATTTTACTCTATCCATACAATAGTCAATGCCCCATGTTCTATAACTAGTTATCCTTGTAAAAAGGTACACTACTCCCTTAGTGTATCCATATCTATGATTAGATCTCTTATATCTATATCCTCCATATCCTTAGAATTATCCTCCACCTCTTCCATCTCCTCATCCCCTCTTCCCTGATATGGCTGAACCACCCTATCCTATCATGTTTCCAACTACTCAGCCCACCAAGTTATATATAAATGAGTGCACCCAAAATCCTCCACATCATCCCCTAATGGAACTTGATTATCCTCTATTAGGACATCTCCTATCACTAATCTAGGTAGTTATTACTCTATCTCATCCTACTTGTATACATGTGGGGCCCAGGGTATGTCCTATACCAATTAAAAATGTCATTATAATAGGCCAAAATGGAGGTAATCTCAATAATATGTCCTCATACCTATAATCCACCACTCCCTACATATCCATGTCAGTTCCACCTCGATCCTAGGCCACTTAGGAAATCATAAATAAAGCCTCCAAATGATATCTATTTCCCTCAACCCCTCCAAAATTCCCATATAGTAATGCAAGTCCCTAATAACTCCATCTATAAACCCCTATTCTAGAGCAACCTTCTACCATAGGAATACAATGTTGCATTCTATCTCATACCACCATATCTATGAGGTTCTAATGGGCCACACTATCTTAATGTGATCATAAACCTAACACTATAATATAAATATAACGTCCAAATCATAACATCTCTAGGTCTTTCAACCCCAAAGTTCATTATATATCTATGATAGTAAGGTTGATTCCCACACAAATATGGTACAATACCACATCATTTCCATAATAACTCTACTCAAGATCCATGGAAATATTCCACCCCTTAAGTATGGGAGTGTAGAGCATGAGATTGATAACATTATCACCATTATCATGCCTCTCCCCATTGTGTCAGCTTAGTAAAGAGGCTCAATATTAAAACCCCTATCAACAAAGCTAATCTCCTCTTTATCATCATGATATAATCATCTCAAGGTTTCCCCTTGGCCCTAGTCATCCATTACTACTATTTGTGCTCCCTATATTCAAAATCATAGGATCCAGTAGATTTCCTCCTCAATAATGGTCATCTAATCAATAGGTGGCTAAAAGGTCCCAATCATGGCATCCCACCACTCCACTAAAAATCCCAAAAATACTATCTATCAATATATGCATATGTAGTGATGTACCTCTCCTAATCCTATGGCCTCTAGGTGGGCCCATTCATCATCACTTAATTAAACTCATAAACCCTCTAATAGTGGTGGTACTTGATCCCACAACCATAATATCCCCCATTACTATCATCAATATCTCCTATAAGCCTAAAAATATCCTAATAAATCTAATTTATCCCAAACTCCTATCTATTTTCTAAGCCCTTCCCATTTTGTGTGAATTAACACTAATCTATTATAGATTGGCACCATTTTACATCAATCAACATCACTTCATTGAAAGGATGCCAATTCCCTATGAATTGTCACCAATTTATTCTAGAATCCATGCCAATTCTATAGTGCCATGCCCCCATAATCTAACCTAGACTTAGCTCCCAAAAATCGCCAAAAGCCTTAAAAATCTTCAAACATTCAAAAAACTCAAAAACTTAATAAAATACTTGGCCTACCTCATCTTATGAGCAGTATCATCATAATATGTTGCCACTAGCCACCATATTAATTAGTATCACTTGCATCATTTTATCTATCAAGAATCATTTGGGATCCTTAAATAGAAAATGAGCCCTTTTCTATGTTGAACTTGCTTATATACCCAATTTTGGATTGACACTGATCTATTTTGGATTAGTGCCATTTAGGTGGATCATTATCGATTATTTCTAAATTGGTATCAATTAGACCCCTTTTCACTACTTGTAATATCATGTACATCCAACCCTGCTCCTTAGTTGTATCCTATTTCCTTACCACATATACCCCATTATTTAACTTATACCATTTTAGGTGTGTGGATTTTGACTCCCTGACGATTTCATAACTTACATAAGGTATGTACTATTTTGGGTATCTCCCCTTAGTTCATCCTAAGGGTAAATTATCCCTTAAGAATAGTTTTCTATAAGTAGTGCACATGCTATATAGTATATTGGATGCTTCAATCAGCCAACCCTATAAAATATTCTCTTGTTTAGCCTTCATTAAATGCACCTATTCATATTTGTGGCATACAATTAAGGGATTTGTCTTGGGGCATCTCTGCTTGTATCATCTTCCATCCTGATAGTGCAAAACATATGCTTCATGTTATGCATCAGCATTTCTTAGAGCCTATGTGTTATTTATACATCCCATCCATTATTCCATTTTTCAAACCTATTAACCATTCCTTATCCTTTGTTAGCTTCCAGTTTGAGGGGGATAGTTCCTCACATAAACCTAGGGTAGTAGACCTTCCATAGTTTTTGTCTGATTGCACATATTCCATATCACTCCATAAAAAGGGGCAAATGTAGACACTATAATTTTGTACCTTTGGGAATGATTTATTAGGTGTCATAGGTCTTATTTATTTAAATCCCCTAAATAAACTCTATCCTAGAGTTTAGTTTATTTACCATTTAATAGCTTGGTAAATATATTTTACTTTTATCCTTTTGTCACTCTAGACCTCCTAAATTAATTTATAACCTAAGAATCTATCCCCATAATAAATTTACCCCAATGTGGAGTCATTACTAACAACTCCACCCATTCCCAAGCTATTTTCACCAATGATTAAAAGAAAGGCCCTATTTTGGGTGAATCAGTGATGATTCTCCATGATCAACACCTATTCTTTGGATTGGCATCGATCCATAAATATGCATCTTGTTTTTGCATTCTAAACCAAAAAATTTATATCCTTGAATGAATATTAAAAATCTTAGATATTTTTTTGATGTTCTTAATGACACTCTGTTAATTTTTTATTACGTTCAACCACATCCTTTGTGCAACCTAAGCTGCTACCTATGCTGGTGAAAGAATTCTATTTTTCTCATAAGTCATTTGAAGGTAAGTATCTTATTTTTATTTTATCATTATAATTCAATCAAAATTTGATTATCTATCCATTTAATCATTAAAACATTATTAATAACCCTTTATATCTATTTATCAACCTTTATTCACAAATTTATCTCATTTTATTCTCTATTTTATTAAACTAAGCCATAGGAGAGAATTGACATTGATTCACTCTGAGTCAGCACTGATATTGTCAGGATCAACATCAATCTACTATTTTTAATAAATAGGACCTAAGAACTTATCGTAAACCTCTATTTACAATCCCTTTGTTAATTATTATTGTTTGAACATGGCCTTCTACTTCTAGATGATTCTACTTGGTTTAGTCCATGATGTAAATAACATCATTGATCTCCCCATAGTTTCTCAACCTTTATTTACAAATTGGATTGATATAGCCTTTGATCTATCCCTATATGCCATCATTTATTCAACCTCTCATGAAGCCTCTGAAGAATCATTTTCTATTATTAAATATGATGTAGATTTTGATCCCACTTATTTGGAAGAATATTTCATTTACATTGCTAAATTAATCAAGGAATAAAATCTTAATTAGCATCATAATCATATCATTTATCTATTTAAAATTTATTATGATTTTTATTCACTTAATTGCATAAATAATGGAATGACATCCTTCTATGGAAGTGTACAACTTATTGGAGCTAATATTTGATCAAGTAGTCTACCAATATCATCTATTAATCTATTTTTGTCAAGTATTCACAAGTTTGCAAGTTAGCCTTCCTTGCCAAAAATGATTTCTCACTATCATTGGATTGAAATTAATACATAACATATTTAGATCCATAGGTATTCATATTAACCCTATTTTATATTGAGTTTTTATTAAGTAATATTTAATTTTAAAAAAAAATCAATTCTACTTAAACACTTGGAATGGATTTGATTATTTTTGGATGTTTTCATGGTGTTTGAGTGGTTTGGACTCAATTAACTAGAGGAACCTCAATCATGGGCTGATATGTAGCTAAGAGGGTTATTGGAGTATTATTAATTCTATTTTAACTTCTATATTAAGGAAATATTTCTATTTTATGACCATTATAAAGATAAGGTAGTTTTAAGCCTACTCAACATGTAAAAGAGAGAGGTAGGCTACTTAATGCTTCATGGAGGAAAATTAGACCATAATTAAACCATTTTAACTACAAAGAGATAAAGTGGTTTAATAAATTTGGGTTTTCATTATTTTAATGGATTCAAAAAATATTTAAGGAGCCTCCACTAGACCATTTCCTAAGCCATACTCTCATTGAAGTCGATTCTTAATCTAAGGCAGCATATGGGAGGAGATGTGGGGCTGATTGTAACTATTGATTGAGTAAATAATGTTCATGATGACATATACATGGCATTACCATTCCAAATTCTTATTTTATCTCTCTTTGATGTTCTATAACTTGGACTTCAAGAGCCATTGTATGCATCCCTCCACTAGGTATGAAGAAAATCTACCCAAATTGTACCTTGTACACCTTTGAATTAATATAAGGACTGTTTTAGATTTTCTATGTCATATTAGTGTGTTTTATAATTTTTGGTTTTTAGAAGTGATGGAGTGTTATCTTACTTTATAGGTCCTTTTTATCACCTATTTGATAAGAGATTGTTCTAGATAGATCATTTGGTGTGTGAAGGTGTTAGTGATTGGGATTGAAGTGTAATGTGATTGGCAGTATCTTAAATCAAACCTTCCATTCATCACCCTCAAGTTTCATCCATATATCATAAACTCCATGTGAAATATTTATGCTTATGAGTCTCTTAGATAAAATTACTTAGTCATTAGTCCTTGTCTTATGCACAAGTGTTTTGAAATGTCAAATAGAGTGGACATAACATGTTGGTGCATCACCTCTCATAGATTAGGTTTTTTTCATGTTCCTTTTATCCCTTTTCATCAAAAAATAGTAGGTTTAGGAAGTGAGCCATATATGATGCATCAAGGGAGCTAGCCCAAAAACTAGAGGTTCACCTCACTAACTAGGCTACCCATACCTAGAGGTAATCCCATTGTATCATATAGATGAGGCAAGTTTGAAACATAATTGCATCAAAGGGTGAAATCGAGACTGATAACATGAAGTAGAAATAAAATATCAAATATGTACATCCATTAGTAGAGGATAATTTATTAAAAATAAAAAATTTCCCCATGTTATCCAAATCTATCAATATTTTATATTTTTAGCTTCTTTCTCATTTTTTATCTCATTAAATATTCCATAGTTTACCCATGATGACCATGACTGGTTATTTTACTTTATGAAAAAAACATGTTTATGATATCTTTTTTAATTTTTATGTTTAAATGATATATCTTGGTAATAATTTTAATATATGTTTATTAAATCTTCTGTATATCTCACTTTATGATACATGGGCCCTTTAAACACATAGTATTTTATTTATATGAGTGGGGTGATCCCAATAATAAAATAAAATATTTTATCTTTACAAAATTTTCAAATTAATATTATCATAATAATAAAATAATTAATTGAGAAATAAAGTTGGGAAATATTAAGCTTGATATATAATTTGTCAACATTTTGGAAGATCTCATGGGTATCCTTCCTACTAAGTATTGAACTTAGAATACTTTCATTCATTGGGAATAAGAGTGAGTAAAATTGAATATATACATACTGTATTTCCCTTACCAACATTTTATTTTGCATATATATACTTAGAATCAGGAATTGGGGAAACCTTAAAATTTCTATTCTTCTATAACCTTTGAATATGATTAACTTATTTAAAATTATGATGTCTCTTAGCTCCTTAAAAATATTTTATTTTGAACGAATTCAATGCCATTTATATCTCAATTTATATATTTTAATATTTATCATTTTATTTCCATTTCTTTTTCTTCTGACAACAATTTTAATTTCATTCTTTTTCCAAGCTAAGAGCCATTTTTTCATTGAACTTTGAATGTGAGTTAAAATGTCAATCAAATGGATAGACATTAGTGTGGTATAAATTATTATAATGATGTGTGTCTTTTTTTGTTATTTGAGTAATAAAATTTCAAAAATATAGCTCATATTATCATATCCTTGATATTTATATGGCTTGATAATCTAACTCATCATCAAAAACATCTCATGTCATTGATCTTGGTTAGATCAAATGTCTTGGGATACACATTGGATGAATTTAATTATTCATATAAATTTTGAGCCTTTTAATTAAATATGGATCAAATAGCTATAAATTAGCATTGTTTACCTAATAATATGGCATGAGATTAGAATTTAATATCCTTATTCTATAGCTCATGTTCATCATGTGTATCATTTTAATTTTAAAAATATCTCATTTTGTTGATCTGAAGAACATCTAATGGCATGAGGGGATGAAATATTTTTCCTTATATTATTTTTCACCATATAAAATATTGTTAATGATTAATTTTTTGCTGAAATATTATTCAATATCTAAAGGCATTGTCTTTTTAAGATATATCCTAGAAGATATAATAGTTTTATATTTTTTTCTTTCATCGAAATAGCTCTTGGAAATCAAATGATCCATTTAATTTTTAGTTTATCATATGGATAATTAATTTGAAAGGAATTTTATCTCTTATTATTTTTGAGGGATCCATGGTTAGATAAGGAACCTATTGCAAAAATGGAAAAACATGGGTTTTCATTCACTTAGTGTGATGTGAAATCACCATTGACATGTGACTACGGTGATAATTTGAAGAAAATTATCTAGCTACACTATAAATGGTTTATCTAAAACACATGTTGTATGGTCTCATCTCCATTAAGATGGTATTTTTTAGGCATTTAACCTTATTACCTAGGCCTTATCCTTTATATCTAATTTACTTTAGAAACTTGGAACCAAATACCTTGGTTTACTTATCAAAACTAAAAAAATAATATTGTGGTGAATAGTAGGGACTTTTAAAGTTATCATCTATTATTTAATACAATTTTTATGTCAAAATTGGGTGTGTTAGTGATGATAGCTATAAGATATATAACTTTAAACTTTATACACTCAACTTCAATTTTCTCAAATTATTTATCCTTGGTGGAGAGATCTTATTATAGATTATAAATGATACAAAAATATATATCCTCAACTTGAACAAGGTCATGGTAGACATGATAAACAAGATTAATGTTACACATAATGAGATAATTTAGTTTCTCCATGAAAAGATATAATATTTCCCTCTTAGAGTATAATCATCTTGCAACTACTAATTCTTATGTATGATATGTTGGATATCCTTAAGCAAGTGTATGTTCTCTTCTAGATACTTTTCAAGAGAAACTTTAGTTTGGGATTTATCTTTCTTCATTATTGATTTTACCATGATTTAGCATAGAATAAAAGGATCAAAAATATATTTCCCACCCAAAAATGATATGAGATGTGTCGGCTCTTATACCACTAATCTAGGGCCTAAGAGGAGACCCAATGGATAAACTACTTAAAAATATTTAATGTGTATATATGTGGAATAATTTTGTAAAACAAACATAGATACCAACTGAAAAACATGTAATCAAATCCAATAAATATATGGAAAATAAAACATTACAAATTCAACACAAGAGATTGGTAGAATAGTGACACTTCTATTCAAATGAAAGAATAGGATAAATTAAATATGTGTAAAATGTGAAGTTAGAAAAGAAATGTAAGTTACTATAATTATAAAGGGATAAACATCCTAGCTTATGTTTATAAACTATGATATCATTATTCAATGTAGGAAAATTAGGTTCCCATTATTAGAGAGAGGTAAAAATCCTAATTAATTTACCTCATCTATTAATAGATCATATGATATGAAATTCTTAAGGTGTGAACGTATTTAGGGTGTTATAGACATGAATGATTAGGTAAGATGTTAATGTTTTCTTAATTATCTTATTGATATTATTACTAAAAACCATATTTGGTGTCTGCATATCATTATAAAATATCGATTCAACTAGATGGTTACAAAATTGGATGATTATATAAATAAGTCATCAAATTCCAAGGGGATAATTTTAATTCCCTGCTAGTGTGTCAGTTACACTTCCAATGATATTACATTTCTAATAGGATCCTTGACATGGCATAGGATGTGAGAATTCCACCTTGCATGAAATTTATAAGAAAGGTTATATCACATGTATTTTAAGTCATATTCTAAGTTATAATTATGTGTGGTACTATAAAATATATTATATAATCATGTAAAGGTGTTATGTGTCTATTTTCTTAGTGTAATATGCTATAAATGTGTTGACTTATTCACAAGACTATATGGTTGCATGATGTTAATCATATATTTTTTAAAGTGTGAACATAAACCACATATGTTGTGCAAGTGACACACATTACCATGATGTTACACATTGATGTTGTATAAACATGAAAGTTTACAAAGAGTCTCTATAATTTCCATAGAGCTATATAACTTGCACATGTTGTGAAAACACATGTGTATTTATGTGATATGAAAAATATTTACCTATTTCTTTGTGTTAAATTGGGGTGAGGAAATAAATATAATAAATTCACAAGGATGTACCATAACACTCGATTAATCTAGTTTTTTGAGTGTTCCTTAACATTTCTAGGTATACTCTAATCTTCGATAGTAATACCTTATCAAAAATATTAGTTCATCATCTAGAGGTTCACAAAGTTAAAAATATATGGTGATATTTTTAAAACCATGTAAATAATTTTAAGATGTCAAAAAAATGGAAGTTTATTAGTGTTGAAAAATAAGAGTTAAGATAATAAAAAATAAGATTTAGACCTTATAATTTGGCATGTGAGTGATAAAATTCATGTACAAACTACTAAAGTTAGCACAAGGCTAGATGAGAAAAAATAATTATTGTTATATTTTATAATGACTCATATCCTCATGGATAAATTTACCCATATTCAAAGGTGATTTCCCCCACTATTATTAATTCTGGGTTCCATACTAAGGGTGTTCAAAAACAGTTATCCAATAAAAAAATGTAGTGGCATGGTGATGTTGACTCCAATCCATGAAAAGGAATTTAGGATGTCAAATCCATAAAAATATATGTACATTTTCCGTTATGTCTCTTGATATCAATGATCTTGCATGCATGTGAGAACTAACATTAATATACTTGAGTTTTTTTTTCTACTTCTATTTACAAATATTCCAATCTACTATGCATGCCTATGAATGCCAAAGGATGTATGTGATCCTTATTCTCTAAAACTAAAAATTAGGATTATTTGTACTCATGATACCTTATTGAATAAAGTGAATAATCCCTTTATGAAAGATAAAATTAGATATGAATCATGTCCATGTTGAAAATATTTTACATGCTTAGGAATATATAAAAATAGGAATAATGATCCACTAACCTTAATAATAGAAAGGTATTGATAAAAATCATCTTTGTATTATATGAATTTGATGTCCAATAACAAAAACTATACTATACAGGAGTGAAGTTTAAAAATTCAAGTGATCAAGAGTTAAAAATAACTATACATCTCTTATGTGATCACACTACATATTACTAGAAGAAAAGTTGGCCTACTGATGGTGAAAAATCATAAAGGTTATGGTACATAATGTAAGTTAAACTATGTATATATTAATGTATGTGTATATGCATATAAATAATTATTGTAATATAATACATTAATGATTGGGAAAACTTGAAATTATAATACCTCTAAATAAAGGAAAATACTTCCCCAACTGCCAAAGTCCATCCACCCATAGTGTAATTTTAGTAAATGTGTAGTTCATTGCACAGGAATTAATGAGAACCAACAATTTGACTATGAATGGATATTACTTAAATATAGAAAATAATGATTAGTATCATAGCACTTCTCATTTATGTTACCAATGTGATGTCAATGAATTCTAGTAACTTAAGTGCATTGTATTGATGATGAGAGCATCTTCTAACTAGTGTGGTTGAGCCACATGATGTTATTTACATTGGTGGTGTGAATATTTTTCATAGAGGTATATGGATTGGTTGTAAGGTTATTTAGGTATGGTTATTTTACTTGTAATTCTAAATGTTAATGATTTTGATTCTACACAAAATACTACCAAGAAGCTCATGATTATGATTACATATGGTATTTTTACTAATATGTATATTTTATTTGGAACTAAGATTTATTATATAAAGAGAATGTCTAAAAATATTTTACACCATGATATAGTTACTTTTACATGGATCATGGATTAGTTTCTCACATGTCTTATTCATATTTCTTAGAGAGATGTTTAGATAAGGAAATTAGTACATAAATGGAAATAATTAGGTTATCTTTCATATATTATGATGTGGATGCAATGTTAAGATGTGATTATGGTGAGAAGTGTATAAAACCTTCTCTCATTGAGCTAAAATATGTGTAGGAAAACCCATATTATGTGGTATCATATTCATATATAAGGGATTGATGATGACTTAACCCTTATATCCTAGGGCTTGGCCTTCATAACCCATTTTGTTAGTAGCTTGGATTAAAATCCCTTGATGTGATTATAAAAAATAAAAAATAATATTGGTCATGAATTGGATAGTAAAGAATGACGTGGATGTGAAAAATTCTCATTTGTCATTGTTATAGTATCACATGCTATAGTTGGTCATTTTATATAACTTATAACTATAGGATTTAACACTTGGAACTTTGTAATTAGATTTGAGTCACTTAATTTATTTTTCCTTATTATATAGAGCCTATTGTATATTATTCATGATAATAAAAAATATAATCAACTTGAACAAGGTCATGGTGGGCAAGCTTAGTAAGATCCATGTTTCCCATCACGAGATCTATTAGTTACTCCATGTTAAGACTAAATCATTTCTCTTTATGTTGGATAGAACATTTAAAATACTGATAATGGTACGTGAGATATTATATCTTCTCAATCAAGTATGTGTTTTAATATAGACTCATTTAAATAGGCACTTCCATTTGGGATTTATTTCCCTTCTTACTTAATTTTCCCCGAGTGTAAAAAATATGAAAAGGAGCAAAAGTCTAAAAAGCACTTGAACATGATATGATGTGTGTAAGATCTAATACTAGTAATATGAGGCTCAAGTAGAGACCCACTTGAGAACCCACTTAAATATATTTAGGTTGATTATATGTGGAATTATTTTGTGAATAAAAATAGAGATTTAGAGTGTAGAATATGTAATGGAATCTAAGAAACAAATCTAGAAACAAAAACTAAACACTCAACATAAGATATTTTAAGAATAAATCCACTTATATTAACATTAAATAATAGGTTGAATAACATATATGTTTAATTTTTATTAATAAAAGGAATGTAAGTTCATGTAATTTAAAAGGGATACACATCTTAACTAATTTGTCTATAATGTGGTGTTATCAGATAAGGCAAGGAAATTAGGTTCTAGTGATCATAGAGGGATAAATTTCATAAATGATTCACCTAGTCTAGGAAAATATCAAATGATATGAGATTCTTAAATAATATAAGTATTTAAGGTGTTGTATACATGCATGATTATGGGAGAGGACAATGGTTGCTTACTTTTCTCATTGATTTTTTTTTGGATACCTTTGTTAAGTGTCTATAAATCATTACAGGAATGAAATTTTTATCATTAAATTAACTATGCATGATTTTGAATGTCAAAGGATGTCTGTGATTATTTTTATCTAACACTAAAAAGTGGGATTATATGTGTTCATGATGCCTTCTTGAGGAATGTGATGAATCCTTATATGTAAGAGTAGATAAAAATGAAGCATATTCATGTCAAATGACATGCCAAAAAACATAACAAATGTTGAGTTTTGATCCACTGACCTTAATGATATAGTCTTTTTTATACCATAGATATATTTTTTATGTGATTTCTATGTCTAGTAATCACAACTCTACTTTAAAGGATTTAGGTTAAAAATCTTCATGTTATCTCATTCTATGAATTAATATGAAGCTTCATGTATGAGTGCAAGACAAGATATAGCAACAATGTTTTGGTATATTGATAGTACAAAATGATAGGGGTGTTTTTACATTATGTAAGGTGAGCTATGTAAAGATTAGTGTGTGCCAATATGTATAACAAAAAGTGTTATCATACTAAGTATTACTAATGTGGAAAATTTTTATATTGTGATAACTCTATAGAGAGGAAGATAATTAATCCCAACTACTAAATTTCATCCTCCCATAATGTTTTTTAAAAAATGCACATTTTTCTGTGTATAAATGTTTGATAACAAACATGTGGAATATTAATGGATATATATTTTTTAGATAAGGATGAAGATCCCATCACTTCTCAAATATACAATCAGTTTGATGATAATTATTGCATGTATTTAAGATTGAGGTGTGTGTATATGAGGAGATTAGTTTCACAACTATAATGATTGAGCCATGCAATATTCTTTACACTAGTGGTTTGAAAATTACTATAGAGGATTATAAATTTTTTGGTGCCACTACAATATAGATTCCTTATAATTAGAATTACATATGTGTGATTGATGTCTATTTTATACAAATAATTATTTATAATCATGAATTTTTCATTGTGATGTCATTATTAAGATGTATGTTGTATTTGGCATTATGGTTACTTATATGTGTAGTGAGGCTATGAAGCTTGCACTTGTTTATATAGTGAATTTTACATGCAATTTGGATGATTTTATTAAATTTATTTTTTATATTTATCAAAGGGATTTTGAGATAAGGAAATTTTTTTTGAAGTGGAATAACTTGGTATATATATTTTTAGATTGTGATATGCAAGCATCATTAGCACATGATTATGGTGAGAATTTTATGAAACCTAGTATGACTTCACTACAACTAGTCTATCTACAACCCATATTTCATTATTGAATCTATGTTTGGAGGTGATAAATTATGTATTTATCCTTATTTAATCATCTTTTGCCTTTATATTACATTTTATGCATCATTTTACAACCATTTCCATTGATGTGATTAATGATATAGTGAAAAATGATATATGATCAATTGGACTATGTTGATTGAAAATTAATTTCAATGTTATCATATTTAATTATTATATCATCACATGTAATGATTGAGTGTGTTGGAGCATATATAACTAGAGGATACTATAATTTGAACTTTGTGTACTTAACTTCAACTAATTCAAGTTAATTATCCTTGGTGGTCAACTCCTACCGTCAATTATGCATCATAATAAATATCTATCCTTGTCTTGGAAAATATCATGGTAGATAGTCTCAAAAATATTAATTTCATGCATCATGATATTTTTTATCTTCTCCATGAAAAGATCATAGAATGTTTCCTTTGACTAGAAAGCATTTACACCACTATTTTTGGTGTGTGAGACATTGGATCTCCTTGATCAATTGCATGGTTTATTCTAAAAAAATTGAATGAGACACTTTCATTTTGGAATTGTTTACTTTGTTTATCACCATTCCCATGAATATAAAATAGAATAAAAAGTTTAAAATTATAAATACCACTTGAAAATGGTAAGTGGTGTGTAGGCTTTAATACCAATAATCCATGGCCGGGGAGGATACTTGGTGAGAAACCTACTTTCATAGATTTAAAGCAATTATATGTAGAAGTGGTTTGTGAAAAAAATAGATCTATAAAGCATATAATATGACATGGAATCAAAGAAACATATGTAAAAATAGATAATTCACATTTAACATAGGATACTTGTAGAAAAAGTGCCATGTCTATTCAATGTATAGTAAGATAAGGAATGCAAAAAAATAGATAAGTAAAATTACATATGTTTACAATGTTCAATAAGAAAAATACTGGATCTTCCTTTAATTAGAAAGAGACAGATATCCTTACTAGTTTATCTAGACTACAGTGTCATCAAATAAGTTGAGAGAGTATGTTCCCATGATTAGAGAGATAGAAATACTAATTAATATACTTAATCTCAAAATAAATCATCTGATACAAGATATTTAAGGCATGCACATCTTCAGGATGGTATCATTATGGATGATTAAGAAAGAGGGAAATGGTTACTTAATTTTGTCATTGATATTTTATTTATAATATCATTTGGTGTCTACATATAATTATAAGAAAATTGTTATAGTAGCATAATTTTAAAAAAGTGGATGGTTACATAAATAGCTCATATTCTTCCTGAATGAAATTTTAACTTTCATATACGGTAGTTACACTTACAATAGTGTTA
This sequence comes from Torreya grandis, assembly GCA_037957365.1. NCBI lineage: Eukaryota > Viridiplantae > Streptophyta > Pinopsida > Cupressales > Taxaceae > Torreya > Torreya grandis. The sequence goes on along the minus strand of JARHVA010005287.1, from coordinate 534,856 downwards.
CATTACTAATCAAATCCATAACATGGTGTAATATTGGATAATGTTGCCTATTATGCCATGTGGAAAAAGTGTATAACATGTGTTTGTTTAGTCATTAAAAAATATATAGTGATATTTCGTATGTTTAAAGGTGTTTTTAAAGAATTAAAAGGTGTAATGAGTCTATGTACTTGACACATGATCCTAAGAAGGTATTTATTCCTTCATAAGATTGGAGAGATGATTTACTTTCATCTTGAAACTTAGGAAGTCTGAAATAATACCATATATGTTATGAATTATGCAAATTACTAAGGTGATATATGTTGAATTTTCATAATGATGTAAGTGTATAAAGAGTCTTTACGTATGATAGAGAGATATACATCATATATGAGCCACATGAGCATGAATGTAATTATTTAAATTAAACAATATTTACCTAGTGCCTTCCACCAGCTTGGGGTGAACTAATAAAGATGATAAATGGACAAATAAATACCACAAATATAGAGTAACCCAGCTCATTTATCACACATTAACATTTTAAAGTATGCTTTCAATGTCGACCATAATACCTTTAGAGGAATATATTATTATCAACTAAAGGTTCACATAGATAAATGTCTGTGGTGAGTTTTGTTTATGCTTATAAGTCTATAAATTCCTCTAGAACTAACCTTGAAGTTTTATAAACCTAAATTAAATAAGTTATATAGTAATGCAAAATATGAGTTAGGCCTTGTAGTTTTTCAATTGTGTGCTAATTTTGATAAGGAATTTGTTGCCATTAGTGCAAGACTAGATGAGCAACACTATGTTACTATGGTAATAGTGTTAAAAAATCGTCCAATTAGAAAATATAGTGGCATAGTGATGTTGATTCCAATACCTAAGAAGGTATTTAGGATCTAAAATACCTTACAAATATTTTTAAATATTCTAAAAACATTATTATTGTGGAACACTTCCTCTGATGCCAATTATCCTATGGGTATGTGAAAACTAAACTTCTGGTTCTTGAGAGTGTGTTATTTCTCTTGTTAAAAAATATTAGAATCTTCTATGGATTCATAAAAAGGAAAAAATAATGTATGTTATCCTTTTTATCAAACACTAAAAAGTATGATTTCATGTACTCATGATTCCTTATTGATGAATGTGAAGAATCCACATACACAAAAGTGTAATTTAAATGAAGCATGTCCATTTTAAATGGATGTTACATGCTCAAGAACATATTAAACATTAAAATTTTTTATACTAATCTTAATTTTATATTTTATATGTTATGAGTGATGTATATTTTATATCATTTCATGGATAGTAATAAAACCTCTATTGTACAAGAGTGATATATCTCTAGGAATTAATATCAATCCTCTTGTGTGAGTGTAAGACACAATTCTATCATAAAAGTTAGATTACTGATTTTATTGATGCATAGAGGTTTGAGGACATAAATCTAGGTGTTTTATGTATATATCAGTGTATCCATAAATTTATAACATGAATTATTTTGATCTAGTCTATTATTGATGTGGAACAATTTTAAATTGAAATAACACTAAATATGGAAGAGACTTTTTCCCAATAGTTAAAGTCTATCCACCCATAATTTAGTTTCATAAAATGTGTAGTTATTTATGTAGTAATATCGAAGAAAAAATAGATGAAATGGGAATGGATCCTCCTTTCATAAATAACACAAATCTGAAGATCTTAGAACTTTTCCATTATATGACTATTATGATGACAATGGTTGTATGTGACTAGATATTTTCATGTGTCTTTGATGATACCATATTTGTAGGTCAAAAATATGAGACATGATTTTATTTACACTAGTGTTTTATAGATTTTCATAGAGCTATACACCTTAGTTGTTATTTCTATTACATAAGGTTATTAGAATTTTAATTCTATGTGGTTTATTGATGTTGATTATACACAAAATGATACTAAGAATCTTGTACTTGAAATTGCATATAAAATCACTAAAAGCATGTATATTGTCTTTGGATTTTTTATTTATTTTGTGTTGAGTAAGCTAAAAAGTTTGTACTTATTAAAATAATGACTTGTGCATGGATCATATATTAATTTCTGATCTAGATTATTAAACTAATTGGATAGGTGGTCATATAATGAACCTGGTGCACAAGTAGAAACACTTTGGTTTTTATGTAGACTATTATGTGTAAGAAATCTTTGCACACTAATACATTGAGAAGTGTATGAACCATTCTTTTAGTTCATGATAACTAGTGTATCAAGACCCATTTTGTATAGTCTCATATCCATATAAATGAGATTGATGATTATTTTAACATTATTTATTAGGAATTAGCCTTTTTATACCATTTGATTTATAATC
>JARHVA010005287.1:415000-527500 GCA_037957365.1 Torreya grandis | reverse complement strand
CAACCTACTAAAATGGATTTATGGGGGTTAAATGAGGAATAAATTTTCTCAAAAAATAGATTTATGTAGTGTATAACATGAAATGTAATCTAATAAATTTATGTAGTAATAAATGTTATAAATTCAACACAAGCTATTAAAATAAAATTTCCACTTATTATAAATAAAAATTATAGGTTCAAGTACATATGAAAATAGTGTTTAGTAAGACAATGATTGAAATTTATTGAAATAAAAGGGATAAACATCCTAATAATTTTTTTTAGATTTTTGTGTCAATAGACGAAGCAAGAAAAATAATTTCTTGTGATGAGAGAGGGACAAACATCTTAATGGATTTACCTAGTTTGTGAAGAGATCATTTGATATAATATTATTAAGGCATGAAAGTATTCAATATTATATAGTCATGGATAATTATATAAGAAGACAATGGTCACTTACTTCTCTCATTAAATTTTTTATTGAAAACCATCTTTGGTTTCCATATATCATTACAAGGAATCATTTCTAATAGATGGTTTAAAAAGTGGATGATTCCATAAGTGGCTAATCTTCTACTTGAGTGATACCTCAACTTATTTGCGTGTGGTGGTTAAACTTATATAGGTTCTATGTTTATTACATGATCACTAACATGGTACAAGCTTAGAGAATGCCACTTGGCCTGTTGTGTTGAGTAAATTTTATAATATGTGGATGTATAATCATGTGTTGATCTAGAATTATGTGTGTTTATTTTAATGTGGTATAGAATCATGATATGATGTTTCATATTTATTTGTTTGATGTTATATGCTTTAAATGAATTAAGTCATGGATGGGATTGAAGGGATAAGTAGTGCTCATATTTAGATTTTATAACTGTAAGTGGATACCATAGATGTTTTATGAATGTCACATATTTATTTAGTGATATTTAATGTTATAAACACACACAATAGTATAGTGAGTCTCTAAAAGTGTTTCATAAATACACAACCTACAAAAGTCATGTGATCACACATGAAATTATATAATGTGCATAATATGTATTAATTTTATACACAATATTATTCAATTTTATCAATTTATGGATAGATTTTATTGCATGGGATTGTTAGTGCATCCATCTCCATAAGGGCATGTCATAAAGGGTGCATTAGGAAGAGGTGGGATCAAATATTAGTAATTTTCAAATATTTTTTCATACCTCCATTAATATAAGTTTGACCTCCTATAAGTCTCTTTCCATTTACCTATTGTATACTTTTTATTTAGTCTTACTAGCCACCTTATATTCATAATGTATTAACCAAACCAATACATCCTATTTCATAATTATCTTTCCCTATACTATATCATTTTGTCTCATACACTTCAAAATCATAGATTTGTTAGTTATATTTTATCAACCTAGTCGATGCACATTTTTTTCAACCTAACTTTTTTTATTGTAATAACCTGGTCGATACTGTTAACTTAAAGGTAAATGTTATTTATGGGAATTGAATCCATATATAGTGGTCATATTTAAATCATATACCATATAACACATTCATCTAGTATTCTTGTGTTCACATTTCTACTCTTCACTAGTAAAATGAACAGTTTGAGGCTATAGTCTTATCTTGGACCTTTATCTTGCCTAAACTCTTCCTTATACCAAATAATCAAGTATAATTATATAGTTGATTAGGTTTCCCATTATGAGTTTAAGATACATATGATGCCCATTGATTTACCATTGTAATAGTTATGTTCTTATTAGTTTAGTAATTTTCATTATCTTTGATATATGTTACCTTTATTCCTCATTTAATTACATGTATATTTATTATATCATTCATACACACATTTACAATAATTTATCTATATTAAGTCCTAGTGAGAGATATACCCCATGTCATAGGCTTAGGATTTTGAATAATATCTTCTTTAAATTTGAGTGTGAATTACCCTCTCATATTTATATAGTTATTCTATAACATTACCTAATATTCTAAGTATAAATAGTCTCTATTACCACAACCTTGTTTGTATCCTAGTCTATTGGTAGAAAGATGATTGTTATAGGTCATCCTAGCTCATGCATACATTTTATTGAACCCAAAATGAATAATATCCAATATAATGGCTATATTATCTTCATTTTTCATTTTTATTCTTAGTTAGAATTGTCTTCACTTTAGCTTCACCATCATAATACATTCTAGTGAAAGTGATGTGAACCTTATCCCACCTTTGGTTGGGATTTTTTCATGTTTTTCATTTTTTATCTTAGCATCATCATCAAAACATAATACATTTTATTGAATATTTAAACCCAATTTTATCTTTCATCTTGATATAATTATCATATTTCTAAAACTATATTATCTAACCCGATTCATATTTTTAATTCTTAATAATTATATCAGCCAACCCAATATACCTATGTGTTAAAAGAAATTATATCAAGTAGTATGATATAATTATGTGGTTTTCTCAATTTTATCGATCAATATAATATATTTAGTAAATAAATATCAACCAACCTGATACATATTAATATTTTTACTATATACTCCAACCCAATACAATCTAATTTTACATCCATGTGTTCCCAACTGCATCAACTAGGATGATATTGATTTACTTTTTTTTGTACTACCCCTTAATTTTTACACCATATTTTTTTAAATTTTCATAATTATGTTTCCTCTTATGATATTTATATTTAATATTAAACCATTCCTATTATACATGGGTTATTCTTTCATTCCTCCTTTATCCACCATTGATGTAAATTCTTAAAGGCTTAACTTATCTCAATATCAATCTAGATCTATCAAATGTAACATGGTTAAAATTGGATAAAATTCAGATCTAGGATATCCTAATAAGAATATTAATAATCTTGATGATAACATTGATTTTACCTCAAATAATTATGACATTCTTAGAAAATTCCATCCCAATACACCAATTGGGAAAACCGGCACTAATGTTTGGAACCTTCTTCCCAACACCAATGTTGGGAATCCTCCACCTATTTATAATAAAAATCCTACCAATAATTCCAATCCTCTTCTTGATACTTCATAAGTCCATGTACAAATGGTTTAACATATGGCCCTTATGAAAGATTTCAATAGTAGTCCAATATTTCAAATGCAAAATTATATCTTAATTTTTTCTAATAAAGTTCCTCAAATCATCTTAAACTAGCCAAATTAGAATTATGTTCATCCTTATCTTAGAGATGAACATGTAAATATTATTCTTAAACCTCCAATTCAAAATAAAATGCTTCAAAATATTTAAAATGAACCTTTAGATCCAATCATAATGTTTATGGATATTAGAATAATTTATTCCAACCATAACATATGATGGAAATAATGGTCATGTAACACGTCTTAGAGGATTTGTTAATCTCTATAATAAAATTACTAAAATTAACACCTTTGGAACTACCAGTCTTATATTTAAACCCTTTGTTGGATATATAGTAGAATGGTACAAATAAATTTTTAGACATTCAATTGAAAAACTAGAGGATCTAGTCAATGCTTTAGTTAAGGAATTCCAACATAATGAAATCCTTGAGTATAACCTTAGTAACTTCATTAACACTAGTAAATTTCCTACCTACAATTTAATCAAGAGATGGAAACCATTGGCCTATAAATGAAACCATAACATGAGAGATGAATATATGTTAAAAGTATAAGTTAAAGAAATAAATTCCCATATTCAATATAAATTTAGGATATTCTATCCTTAAAATTTATAAGAAGCCTTTGATCAATAAAAAGACAAGATTTTCTTAGGACTTAATTTGAACCATCTACAAACACTAAAGAACATTTTTAAACATAAACCAATACAATAAATGATAATACCTATCATAAAAAGTCTACCCAACCTAAATTTAAGCTTCCAACTAAGATAATTAAATTACCACCTACTCTCCCTTCAATATAAAATAAATTATTTTCATAATATAGGACTTATAATCATGATTTTTCCCCACCAAAATGGCATGATCATACAAATTTTGTTGGTTTCACACTAACATTGGTCACTCACATGACATATTACATGCACTTGTTAATTTTTTTAATGAATCTCATGTTGGGGGAAAAATTTAATAAAGATATTATTACCAAAGAACATCATAAAAATTATTTAATTTTTTATCTAGGAGGAGACTAGATAAAGTTTGAATAGAATTTGGAGTGCGCACGGATGGAAATTTTGAATGCGTAGTGTGTGCCTGCATGAGCATGAACACACATTCTGGATCAGGTTGTCGTTGATTCGGTGGCTGGAGCGGCTAGAGCGGCTGAGACTTTACCTGCGAAGGGGATCCTATTCGCTCACTCTTTTACAGAAGGTTCTTCTCCAGTCACGGTTTTAGCAAAAGGTTCCCCTATTTCTGGTTATGTCCCTAGATCTAAGGGAAGAACCTATGCAGACGTGGCTACTTTTGAAGCTGAAATACATGATGCAAAACTTCAAGCTTCTGCTGGGAGATGGAGCAATTCACCTGTAAGTGCTTTAAATCCTGTCAGGGTTAATCTAGAACCTGATACTATTGAAGCAATCTTTCATCAGGTAGAGCACTTTTCAAAGTTTGTGGCTATTTATAGATTTTGTGGCTTTTGGCCATCTCTTGCAGATTTACATGGTTGGATTTCCCAGACCTGGCTACCACTAATCGATGGAAATGTTGAAATTTACCCCTGTGGTAAAGGTTTTTTATAGCTTTATTCCACATTTCTGAGGACAAGAAGACTATTCTATCCAACAGAATTTTTTTTTGGCAGGGTGAATACCCTCTTTTCGCCAAACAGTGGCATATGGATTTCAATCTTGTTATGGAAACCTTCAATAATATCCCTGTCTCGATTCGGCTCCCTAATTTACCTATGCATCTATGGCATGAATCGGTGTTTAAAACCATCAGAAATGCTATAGGGGAGTTTTTATTTGAGGATGCTAAAATTAAGAGGTATTTTTGATCGACCTATGCTTGCCTTATGGTTGAGGTGGATGTTTCTAAGGGCCTTCCTGAGGTGATTTGTCTAGACTCCCCTAGGGGTTCTTGGATGCAAATGTTAGCTTTTGAAGGGTTACCTTTTCGATGCAAAAAGTGTCACCTGACGGGGCATGTTGTTACCTGGTGTACTGCAGGGAAATCTAGATCCAGAAGATCACCTTCTTGGTGGTCTGAAGCTGATCATGATCATTATATTACAAAACAACCTGAGGAAGCTTCAACTGATTCAAAGAATGAGAATGAAAAGAGTATCCAAACTGTATCGATGGATCAGGAGACTCCGCTAGAGACAGTTCCTGTTGAAGGGTCGGTGGAGATTGGATTATGTGATCTCTCTGAACTGATTATTGAGGAGGTGGTGGTTCCTCCACCTGTTTTGAAGGATTCTCCTAGGAGCTAGTTGTTGGCTGGTTCTCTTACGGATTTTGCTGAGGCTTTGTCACCCTTTGGACTTCATGGTTCTTGGCCTTCTGAGGACTGGTCTGCTGAGGCAGCTAAGGTAGAGGATGGTTGGACAGCTATTAAGAGGAAAAAATCTAAGTCTCTGGTCTTCCCTCTAGACATGAAACTTCAGTCTTGTAAAAAAAAATATATAGTTTCTATTTGTCCTGTTCTTGACTATTATTTTCAGATTTCTGGTTAATTTGGTCAAGCTTTTGTAGCTTCCAGGTTATTTCATATCCTGGGTCTGCTTAAGTTTTATATCTCATCTGATGTAAAGTGTTTTGGGGCCCCTTCAAAACTTATTTTTACCTTAATCTAAAACAATTATTTAAAAAAATATAAGAAGAAAATAGAACCTCAAAATAAATTTAAAAAAAAAAAAAAACCCCATAGAAACATTTAATCTCAATAAAAAACAATCCAAAGATTATGATAGGGTTTAATAGAGTTTATCAAACAAAGTGATTTAAATATTTCGGTTTGATTTGACTTTTAGAGGTCTCATCCATAGATACATCATGAATCTAATGTTTTCTATCCTAGTAAACAGATTCCCCAAAGGGTTATTCTCAACTAGTAAAGGATTGAGACAAGGGGATCCTATTTTCCCTTACCTTTTCATTTTATTACAATAAACTCTTGTAATAATCCTTTAGGACTCTAGATTACAAAGAATCATTAATGGTATCAAACTGTACTAGAACACTATCCTAGTTACCTATGAATAGTTTTCATATGACACCTTCTTCCTGGGATAGTATACCATTATGGAATATAGACTATGAGCTTGTTTTAAACCAATTCTTAAAATTAGAAAAAAGTTCTATTTTTTTCTTGAATACCCCTATTAGCCTCAAGAAATAATTATCTACAATATTGGGTTACAAAATAAACAATACTCTATCTGCTTCCTTGGGTTATGAATTTTTAATGATAAAACTAGTGTGATATATATAACCCACTAGTGGAAAGAATTAAAAAGAGGCTTTCAAGATAGAAGCGTCACTTTTTGATGTAGGAAGGGAAAATCCAACTGCTCAAAAGTTCTATCCAAAGCATCATGATATTTTTCATCTCCCTCTTTCATGTTCCTAGTAAAGTTGTAGATAAAGTAGAAAAAATACATCATAATTTTATCTAGAAAGGATTAGAATATATATTTGTATTCCCTCTTGTTCATTGAGACAACTCCTACCTCCTCAAAATTAATGGAGGGATCAAATTTTGAAGGGTTAATGTATGAATAGATCCCTAATTACCAAACTAGGTTTGATACTCATGGATTATAACCACTAGACATGAATTATTAAGGATAAATATCAATAATGAATAAATAAATATAGCTTTTGTTGACCAAATTTGACCCTATAGGTCAAATAAGGACCCTTACAGGTAAAAAATAGATTTTTTAGATTTTTTAGGGGTATAATATATTGCAATAAGTGTATTATAGTCTCTTTGATGTGATTCAATGCAATTTTACCCTTGGTCATGGTATTTTTAGTCTATATATCATTTTGAGTCATTTAATAGCCATTTAGGGGTCATAAATGTAAGTGGCATAGTTTTCAATGTTTCCAAGTGTCCTATTTTCCTTTCAAATGTTCAATAAATAAGATGCCTTGTTAGGAATGTTAGTTTACCTAAAAATTTCAAGTTATCTAATTGAAAATCAAGAAATCAACTAAAAAAGGAAGAGTTTGGCAATTGTATGACCCATGAAGGAAGGTGACATGTGGGAGAAGGACATTAAACATCTCGTAATATTCCTCCAACACATTTATGCACTTCACATTCTTTGGATGTGCTATAAATTTTCAAAAAAAAAAAATTTACTCCTTCACCCTTTTAGACACATAAAAGTGGTTAGCAGGTTTGTGCTCAGTATGGCCAATTTGAGATGTTCCAAGTTAGACACCTTTTAGAGGTGTTATTAAAATTAGAGAGATTAATTTAAATATAAATATTTAAAGGATTGGTCAACCATTATTTATGAACCATCTCTAACAAGTTGATTATGTTTTTCCACTCATTATTTCTCGCACCCTATAAGTTTTGCTCTAATTTGGACATGTTTTTACAATAAATTTGGTGATGTTGAATTTATATGATGATTTATATCTTATAAAATTATCTTCATGATTATTTTAATGTTTAATTGTGTTTTGATAGGCAATTCATCTCATGTTGTAGGGAGGTGTCACCATATGAGGTCTCAGTCAAAGGTTCCTTGTTTACAAAATGTTTAGTTTTCATAAGAGTCTTAAGGGAATTGGATGTGATGTTTACCATGCATCAAGGAAATATTATAACCTAATTTATTTCTTGGTTTCATCATACTATACTTTGAGTAAAATTTCAATCTTACTACTCATAGTTAATTCCTTACTCATTCTCACTTGCAATCATAGGGAATCATGTGTATGGAGAATGTTGATCATGATTAATGAAAGTTTAATGAGAGTATAAATATGTGTAACACAGTTTAATACTATTTAAATCAATTATAAACCTTCACTTGTCAATAATAAAAAATTGTGGTAGTCATACTTAGTCATTCACATATTCTGCTATTAGTATGCACCTACAAGTGCTTCAAAGGAAGGATAACACATCAAAATAAAGTATTTTATCTTGTTTTTAAATGATATTTATATATAAAATTTAGACCTTTAAAGTTTCTAATATCCATGTTAAGGTCATACTTCATGTTCATAATTCACACTCCTTCATAATGCTCCTATTTACCTACATACAACTCATACACACCTACAGGTACCCTCTGGAGGATCTCATGTTGAAAGGGGAGATTTGATAGGTGTTTCAATCCTTTTGAGTGATAATAGTAAATTTTTAAACCTTTTTAATGTCTAAAGTGATTCAAAAACACATATGTCTTTATCACTACATGCAATTCCATAGATACTACCTACATAGTGAGATATGCACCTCTAAGTGGTATTTGCAGAGCTATAAAGGTATTTGTACAGAGAGTTTGGAGAAAGTGATATAGATATGTAAGGTCATACCATGGATAAAAATTCATTATATAACTAATTGAAAAGATAGGTTTTCAAATAGAAGTGGTAAGCTTCCAAAAGTAATGACTGTGAAATTTAAAGATCAAATCTCCAAAAGTGCAAAATAGTGTTCTTTGATGTTTTGTTGATATTTTGTAATAGGGGTACTAAAGGATTTGAGGAATATTTATTAATAAAAATATTAGTATACATATATGATAATAAATATGAAAAATATGGAGGAGATAAGATTAGTGGAAGATGGGAGTTAAAGGTCTCCAATTTGCCCTTTTATAGACTGAGCTCAATCAATAACATCTACATGCTTGAAGCTTTAAAGAAGGTCTCTAGCACTCAAGGTTTATGTAAAGGAATAAATTCATGATTTAATAACCTTAAAAATTTAAAGGAATCTCAAGGTTAATAAATACCATTAACATAGACTGATATGAACTTTTGAGAGTCTAAAGACACATACAAGACCCCACATAGTCAACTGTGAGAGGCAGAGAGTAAGAAAGTTAGGATTATTGAGGTGGAATTAGTCCAAAAATGAATAAATAGGTACAAAAAATTATTTAATGACATTAAATATTCAAGTATTTTATTTAAACATTATGATCATGTCCAACTAGATCGACATGCACCTATAGGTCATCCTTTGGCCAAAAGAACATGGTAATACAATTAGTTATCTATGACTGGTCTTAAGAACAACCCAAATTAAAGGTATGAGATGGAATATATTAGGGATGAAAAAAGTCTTGGAAATATTATATTAATTATAAAACACTTTATAACAAAGTCTTAAGCACACATGTGTTACCTACAAGCTCACTTTTCCTAAGTAAGTAGGGTTAGCCTACCAATCAAGCCCAATCGAGTAAGGGTATGTTACAAGGTGAAAGCATGAGTTATAAGGGTTCATGAATATTTTTAATTTTTTAAACATGTTGGTATTAACATATCATATGACTATTAGGAAAGGAGGAATAACTTAGGACCTTTTCAAATTCAATACATAGCCTATACTCTAAATACTACACACAGTCTACCTTCAAATAGTCTAACTTGGAGATCTAAGGAGTTTGGGAATAAAATGTATTCATAAAAGGATAAATATTTGTGAAGAGGATATACATAAATTTTAAAACCCTCTAATACATTAAAAATATCTAAGTAAATAGGGTAAGTACCCTCTATTTTGTCTCAGATAGAGGGTACTTCCCTTTATACAAAAACTGGCAGTTGTGGAAAATGGAGACAAAATAGTGATTTTGTACATATTTATACTTTAAAATAAGGTTTCAAAATTTTAAAAACATATATTTAAATCATTAAAACATATCATATAGGGAGGAATCCTAACATGATGGTCTAGACCCTCAAACTTGTAGGTAGGCCTACTAGGTAAGGTTTAGGACTAGAGTTCAAATGAGAAGTCACCTTTAATTATAGCATGAGATAAGTTTTATAACCATTTTTAACATTTTTATAGGATTAATTAGGATATTTATGATCTATTTTAATGTATTCAAGTCATAAGGAAAGCTACTTTTGGCTCAGAGCTACATCAAACTTATGTAAAGTGTCAAAATAAGATCTATAAGGTAATTCCAAATGCTCAAATATTTCATGAGTCTTTGCATGGATATTCAAGGAGTTTAGGTAGGTTGATGAATTTATTAAAATTTTCACTTGTGGAATTTATTTTTAGTTACAAATTATAACCTTTGTGAACAACCCTTAAGAGTAAAAGTAACTCAAAACCCTTACAAACCCTTTGATAAAGACCTCAATGAGAAAATTAGGTTTAATGGATACTAATTAGGGTGGAATGACCATGAAAGTTCTTGAAACTTGAATAATATTCTCTCCTCCCCATCCTTTTAGACTATATGGAACTGTACGATTGGAGTACATAACAAGTTAAGTTTTACTATTTTGTGCATTATGCAGGTTCTAAGATGTTTCAAAAGATGAAATAAACTTTGGTAGGATGATGGAGACTTAAGATAAATCCCATGTCAATTTAATGATTCATAAAAACTCTTAATTTATACTAATATTTGCCTCATCTAATCTAGTCAAAACTAGAAAAGTGAACATGATAATGAGAAGGGTGAAAAACTTCATGTAGGTTGATTTTAAGGTGTGCCTGATGCATATAAGGCTATGGATGGTATTGAAAAATGTATTTCACCCCATTTTATATATTTTCATGGAAAAATTAATCCATTTTAGAATTAAAATGTGCAAGGTGTGTGAAATAAGAGTTTTCTTTGACTACAGGTAGTGATGGCTCACTTCTAAAAGATTTGAGATGACTAGGAATGCAACTAAAGCATGTAAAAGAATGTCTATAAACCTTCCATATTGTTATAATAATTATACCTATCCCTAGTTATTTTTTGGATGTTATGATAGGGGTAAATGATGAAGGTAGTTTTCTTGTGAAAAATGAGAACTCCTATGCCACATTTTAAGAGTTTCATGACTTGGAGTGAAACGTGTGCTTCCTAAATTTGCATGATCATTTTAACATTCCCTTATCATGCACATTTAACTAATTTTTCTCACCTTAAGTGTCTTTGTGATCTTTTAACTTCTCTCTTTTCATCTCTCTCTCTCTTAATTTCTATAAGAAATATCCATTTTATCCTTTTAAAATTATAATCCACTTGAGTATGGAGAAGCCCTCATCATTTGAATACCATGGATCAATAAAGACTACTAATTTTTACCTCTAACCTGACTATTAATAGTGTCTTAACTTGAATGATTGATCTTGATTATGTGATCATTATTTTTCCCTTAGCATTGTTGTCTTATTCTCCCACCTATTTTCATCATAAAATATTCTTCTTATAGGTCATGTGAAGCGTTTTGTGATGTTTCAAGGTTGAGTGAGTTAATACATTAAAATAGTACCATTATAGGCCTCTTGTTTAGTCCTCATAGCCTAAGCATTCATCATAACCTCATAATGAAATATTGATGTGAGAAGATTCAAATTATAGAAGTGTATGTTTAGTTAGTCTCTTGGTATTATGTGTGACATGTATTTGGTTGATAGTCATTAATAAATTTGATGTATAATCTCCTTTAGGATAGTTTTCTTTCAATTTTATCTCCCTTTTCCCTCAAAAGCACTGGTGTAGTAGTGATCTACAAGTGTTACATCAAGGGATCTAGCCCTAAATAGAGATTCACCTCATTCATATACTACCCATAGCCTATAAGTGTTTCAATTGTGCCACTTGGATGAGGAGAGCTAAGATATTTCCTTAAAGGGTACAAATCTAAGTAACAATAGTTTATGGCAAGCCCATTGGGATTCTTAGTCTAAGAAGTTAAAATATTTTTGGTTTTGTATTTCAACACATCAACCCTTAGATCCATCTATCCAAGCATAAATGGTGACTCTAAAGTTACGTCAGTTGGACAAATATAACATTTTTTTATTTTCAAGATTTTTGGTAATGTTTTCTTTGTGTTCTTGCTTCCCAATGAAGTTCCATGGCTAAATTTGGTGTTGAGTACTATTTTAAATAGGTTGGTGTGACATATCAATATTATAACATTCCCTATCAAATTTTGTGTGATTTTTAATAGCCTTGTTATTATCCATATCAACTCCAATATGATCCTTATTATCCTTTTTATGAGTTGTATCATCCCTACAATCAACCTCCTCAATATCTTACTTCTCCTAATCGACCTAGTCACTTCTCAAATAAATAGATCCTAACCTTCAAGAAAACTCTCTTGGGATATGAGAGGTACATGATAAACCCTGAAACACTATGTTTTATTATATTTGGGAAACTAGGGTCTAGTTCTTAAATAATAAAGGGTCTAGAATACAGGGGGAAAATGTAATTAAATACATCAAAATATAGATTTATATCAATTTAATCAGATCAATTACATAGGGAGAGAGGTAAAATTATCTATAAAATAAGGGTAAGATGATTAATTCAAGGGATAAAAACTATTTTGTAAGATTGAGAAGATTTTAGGAACCTATAGCTATCTTTTATTTGGTGAAAGGATAGGATCATCGAAATAAGACACCCTAGGGTTCGGTGTTGTCCTTTTCTACCAATATTATCCAAACTACTCATAGAGACCCAATTTTTTTGGATTTTATCCACTGTATATATATGATAATGTCTATGAAATTTTGGAGGATGAAGGTCGATGAAGATCCTTGTAGATTTGTTTCAATCTTAAAAACCCTAGGTCTATCTACACACATTAAATAATAAATACATCAAAATTAAAAGGGGGGAAAACTAGGTTAGGGGAAGTATGATGGCATGATTTATAACCCCTAATATCTTGATCACTACCTATATTAACTTTCAAGCTAGGGTCTTAGATAAAATGTAGTTCTCCCTTAGGGAACATGTATAATTAATGCCCATAGTAGATGCAAAAATGAACTTTCACCTAGGCCCTTCATTAATCTTGTAAATTTATGTGTGATGTAGAATGGTAAGATATAATATTAACTAATTTTTAATTATGTATTGTGCCAAAGTAATAAGTGCTAAATATAAAATGCCTTGTGAAGTCCTTTATATAGGAGACTCTTTATTTTAAATTTGGGAATTTTATTCACATCTGGTCAACATTAGAAAGACAAACAAAACTTAATGATGAAGATAAAAATGCCTTGGGACTTATTAAGTGAGGAAACTTGACCATTGGGTCTCAAAAATGTAATTGGACAAGAGCACTAGAAATAGATATGCTAGGGTCCAATGCTATAGTCCAATTCTAGTGCTCCTGTCCTATAGGCTAAAGACATGGGTGGATGGAATTACCATGGGAAATAGAGTCTAGCTGAGATGGAATGATCATTTGGAAGGCTATGGATGAATAGGAATAAACAAAAAGGTGACCAAAGTAAGAAACAATACCAAGATAAGTGAAATAAAAGACATGGCTAATGTGAATAAGGGTCATATTATCTAGTTAGAGTTTCCTATGAAAGGACTATGAAAAGGCATGATATGTGTGGTTGCTTGAGCAACTTAGGGTGTATACATTTCCCCCATTTTATACTAATGATGCAATGAAATGAAGTAATAGATTAAAATAAAGATAAGATAATGAGTAATTAAACTACTTACATGGAGATGAATTTACTGCAAAGGATCCAACTCACTTCCTAGCCAGAGAAGTGGATGAAGAGATGAATAGTTCTTAGAGAAAAAAAGAATCCATAAAATGGATGCCCTGTATACTGAATCTAGAAGTGGAATCTATATAACATGGATAAATAGGGAAATGATTAACCCTTATGCTAAATATGACTAAAGATGATGAATTTTCAGAGGCCCAAAACCAATGTATGTCCTCTATCCCACATAAACTCATGTAATCTATAATGTGTGTATAAAATATACATATTGTGAAGAGAAAAATCTATCATGACCACACTCTAAATATTTGAACTCGAACTAAGAAATGTTTGGAGTCCCAAAACCATTGTCTATCCTTTGTCCCACATAAACTCATGTTTTCTAGGTCTAGGTAATATAATGGACCAACCATTGTAGACAACTATGCGGTCCAATCTGGTGACAACCTAGGTACCATTGGGTGTAATCTAAAAATCTAGCCAATGTGCAAGAAGAGAATGACATGTCTTCCCAATCCATCTGTATAATATTAGAAGATGAAGAATATGATCATTTTTGCCATGCCCCAAATTTGGTATGTGAGTGATGCATTTTAAAAATATGTAAATATGTATAGCCACATGATATGACCTATCATGTCATGCCCCATGTACAAAATTGGAGATTAAAACATTGTGCTCTACATTATGCCTATAATATGATATTTGGTCCTATAATTATGTCATGATGTATAAATCTATGTGTGAGATGTGTAATAATGTACATAACCAAAAATATAGTATCTAAGTTTGAATCTATATCAAAATTTCTATAAATCCATATAATCTAAATCACTATATATAAATAGTCTATGTATCTATTAACTAAAATCACTATAGATCCATATGATTTGAACCATTATATCTGAATAGTCTATGTATATGTAGAATAAAGGTATATCCCTTTGAATTTCCTAAGTAATGTTGATTAACCCATGTAATTTGAATCACTATATATCTTGACCAACCTAAAATAAATCTAGTAATCTAACTATTGGATGTGTATAAACCATGGTGTATCCACCTGTAAGAGTGGATAGGTCATGCTAGGTAAGTGTAGGAATAGGAATAAATGAATGATGTCCCCCTTTTATGGATAGGGATGAAATATTTGATAGATGATTTTGAGTTGAAAGTGATGACTAGTGGTGTAATGATAGAAATAATGCTGGTATATTTTGAATTGATTGAGAAGTTATGTGATTGATTAGACTGAGTTGTTGAAAGTTGACCAAATTTTCATTGGTGAGGACTAAGGTTTTTATCATAGTATAAAAGGAATATATATATATACATATACATATACACACACATATATATATATACATATATACATATATATATATATACATATATATATATATATATATATATATATATATATGTTTATATTGTAGTAGGTAGATGTTATATTGAGAGAGTGAAGTTTGAGTGATGTCAAAGGTATCATTTTCATGAATCTATGGAATAAAAGGGTTTAAAAAATGGGGTTATGGGGTTCAAGTTATGGGCAAATGGTCTTTTGATTTGATTGATAAAATTGGGAAATATAAGAAATTGGATTAATTATTGATTCATTTGTGTATTGACTAGTTTGAGATTTGGATATCTGGAATGAGAGATATATCGAGGAGATGAGTGCCTATTGTGACCTAGTTTGAGTAGTCGATAACTCAGGTTAAGGCTAGTGGTGATGTTAGTCTAGTAAGTAACCTTAATGATTGGTTTTTGTCTATTTTAAAGCCTATTTTGGTGATTTTAAAGCTATTTAAAGTGTCTTAAGAAAAATTTCACTAGTTCTAACACTCTTGTCTTACATCTAGTGTTCTTATCTAGGTTCTAACACTCCTATCTAGGTTGTAGTACTCTTGTCTAACACTATTGTCCTATACCAAATGTTGTTGTCCTATAGGCATGATTTTATAAGATGTAGCTTTATTAGTTATTATTTTTGTGTAGTCTTTTGACTTGGAATTGTTGATTGATATAGATGTTATTTCTAGTGTTTTCAGGGTGTGTTGTAGATGAGAGATTTCTTTAGGGGCTAGGTGATGGAGACATTGAGGATATTACCATTATCTATTGATGAGAGAGTTGTCATGGATAGCATATGGTTGGGCCATGTGTGTGACTTAGGTATAATGTAGTGTGATAAATATCTAATTACCACCTTATGTGAGAGGTGGAATGCAAATATATGCACTTTTTGTCTTCTTATAGGGGAGATTATTGTGACTCTAGAGGATGTGTATTACATTTTGCATTTGCTAGTTAGTAAATGGCATGTGACATTTTCATGATGACATGGATGTTGACACTATTGATTATCCATCTTTGTATTTTGTTGGTAAGCCCTCCTGTATACATTAAAGAGGTAGTGATAGTGATGTGTTATTGTTAGTTATAGTATAGTCTAGTGTTCCATGACTATAGAAGTGGTTGGCCATGTTATTCATCTCATTTTTTGCTATAGATGGGAGTGAACTGTCAATTACATACATGATTCATAAGGTTTTGCATGGTGTGGAGGTATATGGAACTATGTTCTCATGGGGTAGGACTATGATTTCCCACTTATATAGGGATCTTTATGGGTTCACATAGGAGGCTTTTAGTGGTGGTGTGAATGCAACTACCTTATTGCATTATTGGGCTTATGAACACATAGTAGTTATGTAACCAATCGGATTATCTAGGCTATATAATGGGCACGTCCATAACCATTTAGGGAGTTTTGGATGAATATATTGGTTATCTAGTCTCGTAGGATAGATCATTATAGACGTGTTTTAGATATATTAGTGACTTATGATATCATATGGAGGCCATATAAATGATTTATTGGGTGGGCCTAGGATGGAGTATAGTAGAAGTATATGAGGGTTAGTTATTGTATATATGACTACTAGGTTAGAGTGTATGCACACTTTTAATATGAGCATGTGACTAGATAGTTTATAGTACCACATGATGTGCCAATGGTAGAATTGGTGTGGGTGAGAAGTGCATGAGCACCAATGAAGGTAGGAGCTCATGTGAGGCCTACTAAGGCTAAGATAACACTATTACATTTGGATGAATGAAATTTAGTTTTATATATTCCTAATGTAGATGACATTGTATGCACATAGGCATATACCACATGGATGGCTAGGCATTAGTGGGATCCATTATATTTTTTGATGGAGGGGATGCTCTCAAGTATGAGGATCCTACATCGATCCAAATGATGGGAGGTAAACATCAATTATATCTGAATTGTGTATGAATTAGTGATTTACTTTGATTTGAAAGTGTATATCTAACATAGTGTTGTACTTTGTGTGTAGGTCAAGTGGGAGGTACTCAAGTTAAATCATAGGTTGGCAAAGGAATTGGAGATGATAAGTAATAGGAGACTATCATTGATATAACAATATAAGAGATCACATGGTATGTACCTAATGATGGAGTAGAGGAGGGCTTGGTAGAGTGAGTGATAGTTACATCTAGTGTTCATTCTCATTTTCTTGATAGATCTTGTATAACAATAGCTACATATGTTAGACCAGTAGGAGAGAGATGAGTTGAGGGCTATCTTAGATAGGCATATGATGCTTCCATCTAATTTTGGATCGATGAGTATAAGTATTATGGATGAGTATAAAAACCTTTAAAGGTACTATGTAGACTTGATTGAGGAGCATGGTCAACTACTAGAGGAAGAGAGTCATTGTAAGAGGCATGTGGTAGTTAGAGGAGGTGTGGGGTCATCAAGTGCTAGGTTGTATTATGGGACTAGTACTTGAGGAGTGATTGAGACTAAGAGTGAGGTCTTGAAGCCCATTTATGATTGATTGTATTTGATACTAGTATATATGTACTAAAAACATTGTTATATATATATATATATATATATATATATATATATATATATATATATATATACTAGTTTTGATTTCAACTTATGCATACTATGTTATGGATTTTGGAATATATTTGTATATTAATTTGTAAATGGTTGATTAGAAATAGTTGATTTAACATGGATGTTGAGGTTTCATATATTTAATAAGATGGCATTTTGGGATGTGATTTGGTTGTTTTAGATTGAGGTAAAAGCAGGTTTTGAAGGGGCCCCGAAACCTTGTTACAAAGAAAGAAAGAAAGATCATCTAAGAACACAAGCAAAGCCTAAAAAACTACTACAAGGAAGTAGCAAAAATAGGTTTTAAATGGACCTGAAACCACCAGAAAGACTTCCGGTCAAAACCCAGATTAAACAGAAATCTGGTATCACCAAAGGCAAAGGATTATAGAAAGAAAACAAAAAATAGGACCAGTTACTAAACCAACCAGAAGAACCAGATTATTCATCTAGTTCTAATATCATTTTCATTGTTTCATTTCCTTTCATAACAGTATCCTGGGCAGTGGTTACCGCCTGCATAGGTCTTTTTTGTGTAACCTTCTTTCTAGAACTTTGTCTCATCCTTTTGCTGGGTCCCTTCAAGGCTTTGGTCTCCTCATTGGCTCTTTTACCTATATTGACAGTAGCAGCACAAATATTGGACGTAACTTCCTCCATTTTTGTTTTGTTGTCCTTAATAAGTTCCCGAAGGTTATTTTCATAGGCTTTGAGCTTGATTGGGATCTCCCTTATCTGATTTTCCATATTGTTTATTTTGTTCCAAACAACTTTTAGGGAATCTTCCATAGTTTCCACTTTCCTCTTGGGATCCATAATCTCCCTACACGTCCAAGAATCAAATTGGGATGATGCCTCTGCTTTACAATTAACCCAAGCCATAGGTGTGTGTGTTTCATCATTCTATTTTTTCCCTCTCCATTCCTCAGAATTTTTATTGGGACTGTTCCTGGCTTCTTCAAAGATATCCTCTCAACTCTTTTGTTCCCGCTCTTTAATTCTAGTTTGAATTTCCATATTCGTATCTTGATTATCATCCTGACTTGAAGTTTCCTTTTTGTTCTTTGAAGTTGGGTCCTCAACAGGGTCATCCTGGACAAATTCATCCTCTAAACACTTTCTGGTTTTCCTCTGTATCTACAGTTCTGTTTGCAGAATCCTCCTCTGTGTTGACATCATCTTTTTCATTCTTCTCAGAACATTCTTCATCCTCATTAGAGTTTGTATCCCAGCTTTCAGTTCCTTCTTCTTCTTCCAAGTTTTCCTCCCTAGGGTTTTCAATTCTCTCCCATTCCGTATCTTCTTCTACATTCTGCTTTTTAGCACTAGGGAGCTTTATTTTGCCTTTCCCATTTACACTTTCACTCTTTCTATTCCCTAACACCTTAATTTTTGCCTATTTTGGGTGCTTTACCATTGCACTATTCTTGTAGTAGCCTTCGATAAGCAGAATAAGGCCTTCATGTAGGATAGGGCACGTTTCCTTTTTCCTATGAGCATATAAACTTTGGACCAAGGAGAAGCGAAGATAAAATGGAAAATACAAACTAAACTTGTGCCTGAAGTGGTTAAGGAAGACAAAATGGAACTTGTGCATGCGCTTGCTTCTTTCGTCCAGGATGAAGTACTCCCTTATGCAGCTTAAGACATTCCTCCATATCCCTTTTATCTGATCTAATTCATAGAAATCCCCATTCTTGACCAGCTTCTGTTCTTCCTCATCTGTTTGGGGAACTTACAAAAGGCCTCATTCAAGATGCTTGTCTACTTGGAAAATTTGAGTCCATCCATAGGCAGCCCTGTAACCTCAACTATAAAATCCTCTATTAAGTTCACTGTGATACCATGTAGGGTGACCCTTTCATCAGACCAATTTTTGAAAAAATACATAATGATATGCGGCTTTGATCCATGGAGTCTTTCCATGTAGCACACAACTTTTCCTTTCTACAGAATTCTCCAGGCTTTGATTTGGTTGTTGATGTGTAATGCTAGTCTTGATTTTGAAGTGTATGTAAGTTAAAAAAAATGTTCTATAATTTGTAAATTGATTTGGTAAAGTAAATTGGTTTAAGATTGGTAAAATAGGATATTGGTAAAATTAGGATTTGGATAATTTGGTTTGGCATGGATGCTTATTTGTAACTAAGAATGTTAATCACTAGTAGAAGGGGATGTAAGATAGCACTCTGTGCATATCACTTCCCTGAGAGTGGATCAAGAATGTAAAGACTATCCCTTTGGCTCCATCATTACCCACTCAGTGAGTATATCAAATCATGCATGTGTTAATCAATGTTTGGATTATGTGTCCAATCCCTCTGAGTATGTGGCTCAAGAATACAAAGACTAGCCTTTTAGCTCCATCATTGCCCTGTTAAGTTAAGCTATGAACTAATATCAATATGAATGTGTGTTATATCACTATCTAAACCCTAATGGCCAATTGAACAAGTGCCCATACTACTCATGTTATGTAGGAACATGCACTATATTTGATATTATCTACTATGTAATAATTATAGCTATGTGTTGAGACTATACCAAGTGTAACCTTACTGAATGTGCAATTGAAACTATGTGTTGTGAAGAAGGTTCATCTATTTATAATTTTAATGGATTATTTCATGAAATAATACCATGTGGCCTTTATTGTGATGCATATGACTAAGCAATAGATTGAGAAGGAGCTAAATCCTATTATGGTCAATTATCTAATCTCAATCATAGTGGGTTGCTATATGAAATGGGTCCCTAAAAACTTGGCCATAGTAAATATCTCTCTAAAGTGGTTCTTTGTAATATAGGTTCCTCTAATCATAACCGTAATAGGTTTCTACATGAGATAGGACCCTAAAAAATTTGTTGTAGTGAATATCTCTCTAAAGCAGTACTTTATTATGGTGCTTGTGACTATGTTAGATATGTATATAGAACTACACTATGTATTCCATAAAATACATTATTATATGTAGGTTTCTCTCATTGTAATGGTCTCTAAACATTTTGAGTAGGTTAGATAGGATATATCCTTTGGGGCTCTATCCTGGAAGATGCATTACTCTCATGATGAGTAATAGATGATTCTGGTGGAGTGTCTTGGGATAACTTAGTCATGGAGGAATGAGGTCTATGGTTTCATGATGGAGTAGAACTCAGTGCCCCTTATGTGAATTCTATGATGCCATTATCAACATGTCTATTATTGCAATCCCTGATTCCATAACAATCATTATCTTTGTGACCATAGAGATGATGATAGTTACAAAAGGACTGATGTCACTATTTGTGTAAGAGATGTGGATCTCATCAATGAGTAGAAGGTAATTTGATTAACATCCTATCTATTCATGCTAATAATATGACACATGGGCTATCCTAATCTGAATCAAACTATAGTGGTGACTTGTTTATGTTCTCTATAGTGCATACTATAGGTTGTTCTCTAGAAAATGGCTCTCTATACTTAACTAGTTACTGTTTTGGTTGAGATCTCCTAGCTTGTTTAGGACATGGTGGATGCTATATGTTAGGAGCTATAGATGGAGGTACTATAATGAAGTTTAGAGTATTTTCATCAACTTAATATGCATCAATCAATCCCAATTTATTTTCTAAGGCTATAACTATATAGCATAAGTGCCTAAAAGAGGACTTTATCTAATATAATAGATTCTCAAGGAGAGGTTGTTTAAGCTCTTTTATAAAGATATGTTAAATCTCTAAATCTATTATTTTTTAGATAATTCTTAACATGTGAGTCTTAGATTGTAAGATATAATCACTAACTAGTTTTACATTATTCTGATGTAATGTGGCATGTTTCTCATATGTAACATCAGGGCCCATGTTTGATATGTAATATTTGAGAAATGCCTCCTATAAGTCATCATATCTATGCAAGGAGATAACAAGGAGTAGATGAAAGAACCAATTATGTGTTTCCCCAAATAATGTCTACTAGAACAACTTGAGTAGAATCAAATGACTCCCATGAGATGGTAAATCATTATGAAAGGCTTGAGGGTGTATGGATCTCTAGTTCCATCAAAGTGAGGCAATGATTGTATCTATAAATGCTTATGTAATGAATATTTTTAAAATTTCCTTATAAGAGGGTTACCATGTAAGTCATTAGCATCCATCCAAGACTTATAATCCTTATTATACAGGGTAAGGAGATGTACTTGGTGTTTTAATTCACCAATTATATGTATCAAAGAAAAAATCTCTTAGGATGATATATTAGCATCTTGAAGTGGTCCATTTAATCATTGAATTTTATCATTAATTTTATCTATAAGAATGATACATTTACCAATTAGATCATAGAGAGGGGGTGTGCTCACTATAACCTTTGGAGGAATGGTAACTTTAACCTTAGTAGAGGGATGTGGGCTACCATTATCTTTAGGTGAAGAGTGAGAAATAGGTGCTACTATAGTAGGGGGTGGATTGTGAGATTCATTGGTATTTTTATGTTTTAATGAATCAAATTATAATTGAGTAGAGGATGTGATGTTATCATTAATATGTGAATCACTTAAAATAAATTCATTCATAATATTATAAACAACATTTTTAAATGAATGATGTTTGAGAGGAGTGAGAGAAGCGTTAGAAACATGAGATGCATGTTCTTATTCACTATGTACATAATAATCATCACTATTCCATGGATTATCATAATTGAATTCATAATTGAAATTTTGTTCATAGTCACTCTCAATTTCATATTAATTTTCATGTTAACTGTCATACTCATTATCATTTCCATTGTCACTAGGGAGAGGTTTAGAAGAAGAGTTTATTTATTTTTTAATATATAATGAATTATCATGTGAAATTGGAATATTATGTTCATCTATGTTATCCATAGATGAAGTGTATTCACTATTTCCATTTTCAATATGAGAATTAAGAGTAAGAGAGTTTACATTTAGACATTTTTTTGATAAAGTAGATTTGAGAATATGAGATGGATCATTTGAACTATGCATTGGTCATTTGAACTATGCATTGGCAATTTGATTTTATTGTGTTTATATTATTGTATTTTTAACAAAGAAGTAGAGAGAGAGAGAGAGAGAGAGAGAGAGAGAGAGAGAGAGAGAGAGAGAGAGAGAGAGAGAGAGAGAGAGAGAGAGAGAAGAGAGAGAGAGAGAGAGAGAGAGAGAGAGAGAGAGAGAGAGAGAGAGAGAGAGAGAGAGAGAGAGAGAGAGAGACTCACATGGAAGCAAATTGTCACCAATAAGAGGTTCACTTGGAAGTACATGGCTAATTTATTCATTAGATGCATTATGCATATGAGAATGAGGTGATAAGTACCTTTCCAATTTAGGAAAATAATTTTCTTTAGAAGAGGGAAAAAAAGATATAGGTTTGAGAGAAGAAGATGCATCTAATTTTTTTTCATTATCACTTTCACATGTATCATCATATTACTCATTACAACAATAGTAATTATCTTCATTGAAAATGAAATCATTTTCCAAATTTTTAGCTAATGTGCAACTTAAAAAATATATCCATTCATTGTCATAATTATATTAAAAAAATAGAAATTTATATATGGGATGAGAGGGAAGAAGTGCCTTAGTGGCAATTTTATTTCTTTCATGAAAGAGAATATGTAAAAGTAATATTAAGCAAAAAGAACTACTAACATAGATATTATGAAAATATTTATGACACTCCAAACAATTTGCAAAAATTTTAAGATTTTTATATAAAAATTATAAGGGAGGAAGGCTTGGGGTTTGAGGACCTAGTTTGGAAATCTAGGGTTTTGGGTTATAGAATTTTTGAAATTACGGAAATAATTTAAATTCTAAAATTAATTTGAATAAAATAAATGTACAAAAAATTATAAAAAAATAAAAAAAAATTGAAATTAACTTTTTTACACAAAATAACTACTAATATTGAGATTTTGAAAATATTTCTGACACTTCAAACAATTTGTAAAAAATCCAAAAAATTTATATAAAAATTGTAAAGAAGGCTTGGGGTTTGAGGACCTAGTTTGTAAATCTAGGCTTTTGAGTTGGGGTTTTGGAGTTTTTGAAATTATGTAAATAATTTAATTTCTAAAACAAATTTGAATAAAATAAATGTAAAAAAATCAAAATTTTAAAAATGAATTTTTACACAAAGTATGAAGGAAAAACCCTAACTGTACCTAGGGTTTTTACATTTTGTTCGAAGTAAGTTGAGTTCACCAAATATTTTATTATTTTTGGGAAACTAGGATCTAATTAATAAATAATAAAGGGTCTGTAATAAATGGTAAAATGTAACTAAATACAATAAATTATATATTTATATCAATTTAGTTAAATTAATTACATAGGGAGAGAGGTAAACTTATCTAGAAAAATAAGGTAAGATAAATTATTCAAGGGCTAAAAATTATTGTAAAGGACTGGGAAGATGTTAGGAACCTAGAAATTTATTTCATTCAATGAAAGGATAGGAGTACCAAAATAGGACACCATGGGGTTTGGCACTATTGTCTTTTTCTACCATTATTATCTAAACTACTCATGGAGACCTAACTTTTCTAGGTTTTATTTGTTGTCTCTGTGTGATCCTATCTATGAAATTGTGGAGGATAAATGTTGATGGAGCTCCTTCTAGAGTTGTTTCAATATTTAAAACCCTAGGTATATCCATACACAAAATAAAAAATACATCAAAATAAAAATGGGGAAAACTAGGTTAGGGGAAGTATGATCACATGATCTAGAAGCCTTATTGTCCTGATCGCTACCTATATTAACCTTCAATATAGGCTCTTAGATCAAATGTAGTTCTCCTTTAGAGAAGGTTCATAATCAATATGCATGGTAGATGCAAGAATGAACTTTTTCCTAGGCCCTTCCTTGATCAAGCATGAAAATTTATGTGTGATGTAGAATGTTGAGCTATAATATTAACTAATTTTTAATTATGTACTGTACCAAAGTAGTAAGTGTTAGCTATAAAATGCCTTATGAAGTCCTTTATATAGGAGACTCTTGAATTTGGGAGCTTTATTCACATTTGGCCAACATTAGAAAGACAAACAAAACTTAAGGATGAGAATAAAAATGGCTTGGGACTCATTAAGTGATGAAACTTGACCATTGGGGCTTCAAAAGGCAATTGGATAGGAGTGCTAGAAAAGGACACCCTAGGGTCTAGTGCTATAGTCTAATTTTGGCACTCTTATCCTATAGGCTCAAGACATAGGGGATAGAATTAACATAGGAAATAGAGTCTATCTGAGCTGTAATGACCATATAGAAGGTTATGGATGACTAGGAATAAGAAAAATGGTGACCAAAGCAAGGAAAAAGACCAAAATAAGAAAAATAAAAGACATGGCTAATGTGAATAAGGCTCATATTCTTTAGTCAGAGTGTCTTGTGAAAAGACTATGAAAAAACATGATATGTGTGGTTACTTGACCAATTTAGTGTGTATACACACTAACGGGACATGGTCAAGATGTTCCTAGTCATCTGGTTCATAAGGTGAGAGATGAATTAGAGTTGGTTAATAGAGAGCGGTAACCTATTGAGAGAGAAAATTGGCAAGGGATCACAAGTGAGATGCTAGATGTGAGTGGTTTTCTTTCATCCTTAGAATATAAAATGTGAATTCATGAAGAGTAGCCTCACCAAATCTATCAGTCCTCATATTTATTTCCTTAAGATTTTTATGAAACCTACATGATTCCTACTCATCAACCTAATCAAGCTTACTAAAGTCACCTTTTTCCCAATCATCTAGAAGAGTAAGTTGGAAAGACAAACCTTGTTTTAAAAAAAAATATTGATAGGCAAATTGAGTTAGACAATAAGAAAATGTTATAGTCCATATCATAAGTAAATTAAGTGGAATTTAGGCCTTCATTTCAATCTCTAATTACATCCCTACCTCAAGAAGTGACCTCTAGATATAAAATCCCAAGATGGAGACAAGGTGGAGAATCCAAGCCCAAGGAGATTCCAAGTTCTTTAGGCACTTCATCCACTCCTAAACTTTCATCACTACCTCGAGAAGAGACTCCTAATCCTAAAATCCTAAAATATAATAAGGTATTCAAATCATTGAAAAAGATAGAAAGATAGGGGATAAAATCCTTGATAAAGAGTGTGAATTTAAGAAAGAGTTTCCCACCCTTATTTAAGAGACTCTTGTTTTCCATGTTATCCCTATTGTACTCCATATCTTCATAATGATGTCTATAAAATTAAAGAGAGATTTTTTCAAGAGAACCTAGCCAATAAAATTGAAGAGTTAGAGTCAAGCATTAAATTGTTAAGTCAAGGTGTGATGGAAGGTTTAGAGCCAAAAGAAGATCTTATGTCTAAAAACACCCCATCTAACCTCCATCAAGATATTGATCAAGATCAATCAGACTACAATGAAGTGATTGTAAAATGAAAGTAATAAAGCCAAGCTATTTTAACCCAAGGTCTACCTCCCCTTCCTCTAAATCTCCCAAAATAATCCCCTACAATTCAATCTCAATCTGATGTTAGGTTTTATGTTCCACCTCCACCAACTAGTTCATCTTGTCGTCACCCTATCATGATTTGCCTTGATAGACCTATGGTATGGGAGCCTAAAGAGGAGCAGTTGGTTGATAAAAATTTATAAATCTTTCTTGAATAAATTACAACTCCTTGGTAGCCTCATTGAACTACGTCACATGATTGCAAGATGCCTAGTCTTGGCATGACCAAGAAGGAGAAATAAATTGAGGACCTTGCAGTCCTTGGGGACCAAAGTCATGTTATGGTAGTTTTGATGCAACTTGAGATCCCTTATAAGGTCTTAAATGTTGAAAAGAATTACTTTCTTATGTTGAAGCTTCTAACTAGGCTGATATAGAAGAATGTTTTCCTTTTGCCAAAGAAAAAGAAATAATCATTGGTTCTTCCATCACTATCCAAGAAATCATAGATCAGAAATAAAAAGTATATAATAAACCATTGGATGAATTATTTTTATTAATTGGATTAGTTTATACTCTTCTTCAAGGAGGCTATGATTTAGTCAAAAATAGAGAAGGCAACCTTGATACTCAAATGCATATGCAAAGAAAAGGTAACTTTTCAAATCTATCCTTTCAAGAGGCATATGAATCTCATGATGACATGTTTGAAACAATATATATGGTTTATCATCCTCTCAACTAGTTGGGATAAAAACATCATCTCTTAAATGACGGAACAAGCTTTTTTGGCTTTAATCTCCTAAGGAACAAGAAACCACTCCTCTTGAAGCCATGCCTACCATGAGGATACATGTTGATAATGAGATGAAGAGTGGGAAGTAGTATGAGATATGTATACAAATCTAAAAGAAATACATTTACATTGGATACCTATTTAAGGAGGATCTACTTGAGATTAGATCAAGTGAAGTGCTGAGGAATAGGTCTAATTTACCAAGCATTAAATCCAAAGAGAAAGATGATTGATAACATGATTAATCACATGAGAAGAAGATTAAAGGAAAATTACTTTTGACCTTATAAAATAGGTATGATTATTTTCTATTTGTGAATAGTTCTTTATGTTTTGATTTCCCTAAGTGTTTGATCACACGTGTATGTCTTGTTAGTGTGTTTGCTTTACTTTGTGTGTGTGTCCTATGTTTTGTATGGTTGAGGTAATTAGTTGTTTTGTCTTCATCAAATCCTTATTGTCAAGTGTATTTTATTCTTTTTTATCTCAAACTTTAGATAAATCCCTAATCCCAATGGGCTAATAAGGTTATTGATATTTAGCATAACAGACATGATACCCCTATGAGTAACTAGTTTGTTGACCAAATTGGATCCTTTAGGTCAAAATGGGACCCATATAGGTAAAAAATTGATTTTTATATGTTTTAGGGGTCTAATGTTTTTCCATAGGGTATATTATAGTCTATTTTATGTGATTTAATGTTGTTTTATCCTTGGTCATGGTATTTTTAGTCTATATGTTATTTTGAGTCATCTAATAGCCATTTAGGGATCATAAATGAAAGTGGAATAGTTTTTAAGGTGTTAAAGTTTCCTATTTTCCTTTAAAATGTCCAATAAGATATATTTCATATCAATAATGTTAGTTCACCTAAAAATTGTAGGTTATCTAGCTAAAAATCAAGAAATCATCAAGAAAAAGAAGAGTTTGGCACTTGTACAACCCATGAGGGAAGGTGAAACATGGGATAAGGTCATGGAAAATATATTAATATTAATAAAATTCATTTCCACACTTGACATGATTTATAATTTCTAAAATAGGTCTAAAACTATTCTACTCCTTCCTCACCCTTCTAAACACCTAAAAGTGGTTAGCAAGTTTGTGCTTAGTACATGTAGTTGGAGAGGTTTTAGGTCAAAATACTTTGGGAGGTAATATTAAACTTATAAAGGTTATTTTTTATAATAATATTTCAATAATTTTTCAACCATTATTTATAAACCATCTTTAACAAGTAGACTATATTTTTTTTCTCATTATTTCCTACACTCTCTAGGTTTTTCTCCAATTTCAACAAGTCCATAGAATTAAGTTGGTGTTGTTGAATATTTATGATGTTTTATCTCTTCCTAGATTATAGTCATGATAATTTTAATGTTTCATGGTGTTTTTATAGGCAACTCATCTCATGTTGTAGGGAGTTGTCACTATATGAGGTCTCAATCAAAGGTTCCTTGATTGTAGAATGTTTGGTTTTTAGAAGAGGTCTAATGGGAATCAGATGTGATGTTTGCCATCTATCATGCACATATTATGACCTAATTTAATTATTTGTTTCATCTCATCATGATTTTAGTAAACTTTTGGTCTTGATATTCACAATCAACTCCTTTTTCATTCTCACTTACAATCATAGGGAATCATGTGTATGAATCATGTTGAGCATGATTCATGGAAGTGTAATAAAAGTATAAATATTTTTAATGCACTCTAATAATAGGTAAATCAATTATAAATTTTCACTTTTCAATAAAAAGAGATTGTGGTAGTCATACTAAACCACTCACACATTCTCCTATTGGTATGCACATAAAGGTGCTTAAAAGGAAGGATAACACATCGATATGAAGTATTTTATATTTTTTTGACATGATATTGAGAGATCCATATGAGACCTTAAAAGGGTATAATATTTATGTTAATTTCATTCTTCATTTTCAAAATTCACATTCCTTCCCATTGCTCTTGTCTACATGCATATAACTCATACACACCTACAGGTGCCCTCTAGAGGATGTCATATTGAAAGGGGAGATTTGATACATGGTTTATTAATTTTTAGTACTAATATTAATTTTTTAAACCTTGGTGAAGGTATAAAATGATTCAAAAACACATAAGTCTTGTTCACTACCTACAATTCTACATATAATACCTACATAGTGAAATATGCACCTACATATGGTTTTAAAAAGGCTATAAAGGTATTTGTAAGAAGAGGTTAGACTAAGTGATATAGCTATTTGAGGTATTAATGTGTTGAAAACTTCATGAAAAACCTACTTTAAATGCTAGGTTGTCAAATAGAAGTGGTAACCTTCCAAAAAATGACTATGGAATTCAAATATTAAATCCTCAAAAGTGAAAAACAAAGTTCCTTGATGTTTTGTTGATATTTTGTAATATGGGTACTAAAGGGTTTGAGGTATATTGATTAATAAAACTAGTAGTATAAATATATTAAAATAAATATTAAAAATATGGAGGGCATAATATTAGTGTAAGATGGGATTTGAAGGTCTCTAAGCTGCCCTTTTATACACTAAGCTCAGTCAATAACATCTATAAGCTTGAAGCTCTAAAGAAAGTCTCTAACACCCAAGGATGTAATAAAGAAATAAATTTATGATGGAATGAATGTATCAAGTGAAAGGAATCTCAAGGATAAAAATACCATTATCAGAGACTGATATGAACTTTTGAGAATATAAAGACACCTACAGGACCCCACACAGTCAACTATGGTTGACTGTGAGGGGAAAAGAGTAAGAAAGTTAGGATTATTGAGGTGGACATAGTCCAAACATGAATAAATAGGTAAAAAAAAATTAAATTACCTTAAAGTTTCAATGAGTGTCTTTAAACATTATGATCATGTCCAACTAACTCAACATGCACGTATAACTCATCCTTTGGCCAAAAGAATAGGGTAATATAGTCAACTATCTATAACTAGTCTTAAGAAAAACCCAAATTTAAGGTGTGAGATGGAATATATCAGGGATGAAATAGTTTTTTAAATATTAAATTAAGTATAAAACACTTTATACCAAAGTATTAAGCACACATGCAGTGCCTATAGTCTCACTTTTTCTAAGCAAGTAGGGTCAGCCTACCAGTCAGGCCCAACCAAGTAAGGGTATGTTCCAAGGTGTGAGAATGATTTATAAGGGTTTATAAATATTTTTAATATATTAAAAATGGTTTCATTTAAATATCATATGAATTTTAGGCAATGAGGAAGAACATAAGACCTTTTCAAATGCAATAAATAACTTATACTCCAAACATTGTATATATTTTGCCTTCAAATACTCTATCTTGGATGTATAAGGAGTTTGGGGGTAAAATGGATTTTTAAAAGGATATAAAATGATCCAAAATTTCTGAATCACTTGGATAACCCTCTCAAATATTCAAACTATTTGATTAAATAGGGTAAGTACCCTATGTTTTATCTCAAACAGAGGGTACTTCCCTTTATACACAAATTGGTTGGAGAATGGAGAAAAAAGGATGAATTAAGACCTATTTATACTTTTAAAGGAGGTTTATTAAGTTTAAAAACACATAATACAATCATTTAAACTTATCATAGAGGGAGGAATACCAATAAGATGGTCTAGACCCTCAAACTTATAGGCGTGCCTACTAGGCAAGGTTTAGGACTAGAGTTAAAATGAGAGGTCACCTTGAATTTTAGCATGAGATAAGTTTTATAACTAGATAAAACATGTTTATACAATTCATTTGGATATTATTGAGCTATTTTAATGTATGTAAGTCACATGGAAAGCCACTTTTGGCTCAGAGCTACATTAGACTTATGGAAAGTGTGAAAACAAGCTCGATAAGGTAACTCCAAATGCTCGTATATTTCATGAGGATTGAAATGGATATTAAAGTATTTTAGTTAGGTTTATTTAGGTATTAAAATTTTAATTTTTTAAATTTATTTACAGTTCTAATGTCTAACCTTCATGAACAACCCTTAAGAGCTGAAGTGACTCAAAATCCTTGCATACCCTTGGATAGAGACTCATTTGGGAAAATGAGGTTGGAGGGATATCCATGTATGGTGTAATGACAATTAATGTTCTTAAAATTTTTATAAAAATCTCTCAATTTCGTCCCCATCCTTCTTTAATGTACATAATTATATAGATGGAGTACAAAATATGGTGTTTTTGACTATTTTGTGCATTGAGTAGGTTTTAGGAGGTTTTAAAAGATAAAATTAATTTTGGGAGGGATATGGAGACTTAATATAACTCCAATTTTAAATTTCATGCTTCATTAAAACTCATAATTTATCCTACTAGCTGCTTCATCTTAGTCATTCAAAACTAGCCTAGTCAACATGATAGTGAGAAGGGTGAAAAACATCAAGTGGGTTACTTTTAAAGTGTGTTTGTTTCCTCTAAGGCCATGGATGGTTTTTAAAAAATTATTTAACAAAATTTTATGGGATTTAATTTAAAACTAAAGATATTTTAGAATCCAAGAGTGCAAGGTGTGTGATAGAGGAGTTTTCTTTGACTAGAGGTAGTGATGGCTTAGTTTTAGAAGATTCTAGATGACTAAGAATGTAACTAATGCATGGAAAAGCATGTCTACAACCCTTCACTCTCAACCCAATAATTATACCTATCCATAGTTATTCTTGGGATGTTTAAATAGGGGTGAATGATTAAATTAGTTTTCATATCCAAAAATCTCTTATGCCACATCTTAAGTGTTTCATGACTTGGGGTGACACTTGTGCTTCCTGAATTTGCATGATCAATTACAAATTACCTTATCATCCAAATTTAACTCATTTTTATCATTTTTATAAGTATCCTTGTGACCTTTTGATTTCTCTCTTCTCATCTCTCTCTCAAGTTCTATAAGAACTAGCCATTTTGGCCTTTACAGATTATGCTCCACCTAAGTATGGAAAATCCCTACTCATTTGTATACCATGGATCAATAAATACTACTAATTTTTACCTCTTATATGAATATTAATGGTTTTTTCACTTGAATTAATGATCTTACTTATGTGATGACTATTGTTTCCTTAGTATTGTTGTCTCATTCTCCCACCTATTGTCAACTTAAAATATTCTTCTTGTAGGTCATGTGAAGTGTTTTATGATGTTTCAAATTTGAATAAGTATATTCAAATAGTTCCATTATAGGCCTCTTGTCAGTCCTCCTAGCCTAAACATTCATCACAACCTCATAATGAAATATTGATGTGAGAATATTTATATTAGAGAAGTGTATGTTTAGTTAGTCTCTTTGCCTCAGTGTGACATGCAATTAGTTGGTAGTCATCAATAAATTTGGTTTATCACCTCCTTTAGGATAGTTTACTTTCAATTTTCTCTCTCTCTCTGTCTTCCCTCATGAGCATAGGTGTAGTAGTGATCTACAAGTGGTACATCAAGGAAGCTAGCCCTATCTAGAGATTTACCTCATCCTTAGGCTACCCATAACCTATAGGTATTTAAATTTTTCCACTTGTATTAGGAGAGTTTATAAATCTCCTCAAAGGGTGAAAATACAACTAACAATAGTTTTTAGCATGCTAGATGAAATTCTTAGTCCAATAAGTTGAAATATTTTTGGTCTTGTCTTTCAACACATCAGCCTTTGAAGGCATCTATCAAAGCATCAATGGTGACTTAGATGTTACATCAGTTTGTCAATTAGCCCAAGTTTTCATTTTGAATATTATTTGTAATGTTTTCTTTGTGTTCTTACTTCCCAATAAATTTTCATGGCTAAATTTTATGTTGAGTACTATTTTACACAAGTTGGTGAAACATCTCAAGATTATGGCATTCCCTATCATCCTATATTTGAATTTTAATATACTCTTTATTATCCCTATAAAATACAACATGATCCTTATCAAAATTTTTGTGATTTTTACCAGACCTACAACCAACCTCCTCAATGTATTGCTTCTCCTAGTCAACCTAGTCACTTCTCAAATTAGTCCATCCTAGCCTTTAAGCAAAATATCCTAGGCTATGATGGGTACATGATAAAACATAACACACTAAGGGGACATGGTCAAGATGTTCCTATTCATATCATTCATAAGGTTAGAGATGCAGTAGAGCTGGTCAAAATAGAATAGACACCTATTGAGAGAGAAAATTGGTAAAGGATCACAAGTGAGATGCTAGATGTGAGTGGTTTGGTTTTACCCCTAGAAGATAACCTAACAATTAATGAAGATTAACCTCAAATAATACATCAACCCTCATATCCACTTCCCAAAGATAACTATCAGTCTTATATGATTCCTACTTATAAAGCATTGTCACCTTTTTCCCAATGAGCTAGAAGAGAATGTTGGAAAGATAAACCTTGTTTTTGAAGTAAATCATGATAGCCAAATTGAGTTAGCTAATAAAAATATGTAGTATTCCATATCATTCAAAAAAGAAGAGGAATTTAAGCCTTAATTTCCATCTCCAATTAAATTCTCACCTCAAAAAGTGACCTATAGATATGAAATCCCAAGTTGGAGACAAGGTGGAGATTCCAAGCCCAAAGAGATTCTAATTTTCTTGAACACTTCATCCACTCCTAAAATTTCATCACTACCTCAAGAAGAGACACCTAATCCTAGCTTCATAATCTATAATAAGGTAGTGGAATCATGTTTAAATAAATAAGATAAAAGATTTGATAAAGAGCTTCCCACCCTTCCTCAATAAAATATTTTTTTTCCAAGTCAACCAAATTATACTCCTTATCCTCATGATTATGCCTATAAAATTCAAGAGAGACTTTTCCAAGAGAACCTAGCCAAGAAAATGTAGTGATTACAATGAAGTTATTTAAAAATGGAAGAAAGAAAAGTATGTTATTTTAGAACAAGGTCTTCCTCCCTTTCCTCAAGAAATCCCAAAAGAATCCCCTATAATTCATTCTCAATTTGATGTTGAATTCTATGTTTCACCTCCACCAACTAGTTCATATTTTATTCACCATATCACACCTTACATTAATGGACCTATCATATGGGAACCTAAAGAGGAGAAATTGGTTGATAAAAATTTATAACTCTTGCTTGATGAAAATATATCTCCTTGGTAGCCTCATTAGACTAAGTCACATAATTACAAGATGCATACTCTTGGCATCACCAAGAAGGAGAAATAAATTGAGGACCTTACTATCCTTAGGGAAAAAATTCATGTTATAGAACTTGAGATTCAACTTGATATCCCTCAAGAGGTCTTAAATTCTGAAGAAAAAGTGCTTTCTTATGTTAAAACTTCTAATTTGGTTGATTTAGAATAATGTTTTACTTTTGCCAAAGAAGATGAAATCATCATTGGTTCTTCCTTCACTATCCAAGACATCATAGATGGGTAAGAAAAAGTCTATAATCAGCCTTTGGATTAATTATTTTCATTAATTAGAGAAGGTTATACTCTTCTTCTAGGAGGCTATGATCTAGTCAAAAATGGAGAAGGCAACCTTGATACTCAAAAGGGTGTGTATGTAAAAGGTAACTTTTCAAATCTATCCTTTAAAGACTCATATGCATCTCATGATGACGTGTTTGAAATAATAAAGGTTGGTTATCATCCTCTCAACTAGTTAGTAAAAACACATTAGATCCTTAAGGATGGAACAAGATTTTATTGGCCTCAGTCTTCTAAGGAACAATAAACCACTCCTATTGAAGCCATGCCTACAAGGAAAATACAAGTTAATCATGAGATGAAGAGTGGTCAATAATATGAGATATGTATATAAATTTAAGGTGAATAAATTAACATTATACACCTATTAAAGGAGGTTTTACTTGAGATAATATCAAGTGAAGTTCCAAGGAATAGGTCTAATTTATCAAGCATCCAATCCAAAGAGCAACATGCTTGGCACCATGACTCATATCATGAAGAAGAAGAATCCAAGAACTTTCCTTTTAGCCCTAGAAAGGAGGCATGATTAGTTTCTAGTTGTGAATAGTTGTTTGTTTTATAATTTCTTTAAGTGCTTGATCACACATGTGTTTCTTTTTAGTTTGAATTCTTTGCTTTATATGTGTCCTTTATTTTGTGTGATTGAGGTAATTAGTTATCTTGTCTTGGTCAAATCCTTGTTATTAAGTGTGAGGTATTCTTGTTTATCTTAGAATTTATATGAATCCCTAATCACAATTGAATAAATAAGGCTATTTATATTTATAATAGCAGGCATGATACCCCTATGTGTCACCAATTTGTTGACCAAATATTACCCTATAGGTCAAATTGGGACCACTATAGGTAAAAACTTGACTTTTTAGATATTTTAGGGGTTTAATATTTTAGAATAGGGTGTATTATAGTATATTTCATATGATTTAAATAAATTTTATCTTTTTTCATTGTATTTTTAGACCACAAGTCATTTTGAGTCATTTAATAGCCATTTAAGGATCATAAATGTAAGTGGCACAATTTTCATGGTGTTTAAGTGTCATATTTTTATTTCAAACATACAAGAAGTTAGATTAAATATCATGAATGTATATTAATATTATTATAATTAATTTCGATGTTTTACATCTTTGGAAATGTTAAAAAAGGTCCAAAACCATTATGTTCCTTCCTCACCCTTATGGACACTTAAAAGTGGTCAGCAAATTTGTGCTTAGTATGGCCAGTTGGAGAGGTTACAAGTTAAATTACTTTGGTAAGTGTTATTAAACTCAAATATATTAATTTTAATAAAAATATTTCAATTATTTTTAAACCATGCTTTATGAACCATTTCTAACAAGTTGACTATATTTTTTTGTTCACTATTTCCTGCACCCTATAGGTTTTGCTTCAATTTGGACAAATTTATACAATGTAGTTTGTGATATTGAATATATATTATGTTTTATATATTATAAGATGATATTAATTCTTATTTTAATTTTTAATGGTGTTTTTATAGGTAATTCATCTCATGTTTTAGGGAGGTGTCACCATATGAGGTCTCAATCAAAGGTTCCTTATTTGTAGAATGTTTGGTTTTAAAAAGAGGTCTTACAAGAATGGGATGTGATTTTTCCCATTAATTAAGGATATATTATCACATGCTTTAATTATTGTTTTCATCACACCATTATTTGAGTAAACTTTCAATCTTGTTACTCAAAGTCAACTCCTTACTCATTCTCATTTGTAGTCATAGGGAATCACATGTATGGAGCATGTTGAGCATGATTCATGGAAGTTTAATGAGAGTATAAAGATATGTAATACAATATAATACCAAGGGAATAAATTATAAACCTTTAAATTTCAACAATAATAAATTTTAGTAGTCATACTCAATCTCTCATATTTTGTTATTGGTATGCACCTTTAGGTGCTTCAAAGGAACGATAACACATTAATATGAAGTATTTTAGAGTTCTTTGACATGATATTGAGAGATACATATTATAACTTAAAATGTTATAAGATTTATATTAATGTCACACTTCATGTTCATAATTCACATTCCTTCCCAATGCTCTTGTCTACCTACATACAATTCATACACACCTACAGGTGTCCTCTCAAGGATGTCTTGTTGAAAGGGGAGATTGTTATGTGTTTCAATATTTTTCAGTGATGATAGTAAATTTGGAAAACTTGGTGAATGTATATATTTATTTAAAAAAACATATGTTGCTCTCTTCCTGTAATTCCACATATATTGCCTACATAGTGAAATATGCACCTACATGTGGTATTAGTAGAGCTATAAATGAATTTCTACAAAGAGGTTGGAGCAAGTGATATAAATATTTGATGTCATAATTTGTATAAAAATTAATTAAATATCTAATTTAAATTAAAGGTTTTAAAATATAATTAGGAACCTTCCAAAAGTGATGATTGTGGAATTCAAAGATTAAATCCCCAAAAGTGAAAAATAGAGTTCCTTGATGTTTTGTTGATATTTTTTAGTAGTGGTACTAAAGGGTTTGATTCATATTGATGAGTAAAACTAGTAATATCAATATATTAAAATAAATATGAAAAATATTTAGGAAAAAATATTAGTATAATACGTGAGTTGAATGTCTCCAAGTTGCCCTTTCATACACTAAGCTTAATCAATAACATCTACAAGCTTGAAACTCTAAAGAAGGTCTCTAGAACCCAAGGTTGTAGTAAAGTCATACCTTCATGATGTAATGATGTTATAAATTTAAATTCATATAAAAAATCATTAATACCATTATCAAAGAATGATATGAACATTTGAGAGTCTAAAGACACCTACAGGACCCCACATAGTTAGTTGTGGTTGATTGTGAGGGGTAGAGAGTAAGAAAGTTTTGATTATTGAGGTGGACTTAGTCCAAAAATGAATACATATGTATAATTTTTTTTAATGACCTTAAATATTCAAGGATTTTATTTTCACATTATGATCATGTCTAACTAACTCAACATACACATAAAGGTCATCTTTTGGCTAGAATAACAAGTTAATATAGTCAGCTATGTATGACTGGTTTTAAGAACAACCCAAATTCAAGGTGTGAGATGGAATAGAGTAGGGATTAAAATAGTTTTTTAAATATTAAATTAAGGACAAATAACTTGATACCAAAGTCTTAAGCACATAAGTGTTTCCTATAAGATCACTTTTCTTAAGCAAGCAGGGTCAACCTACTAGTCAGTCCCAATAGGGTAAGGGTAGGTTCCAAGGTGGAAGAATGAGTTATAAAGGTTTATGAATATTTTTAATGTAATTAAAATGATTTAATTTAAATATAATATTAATTTTATGGAATTAATAATAACACAGTACCTTTTTAAATGAAATACACAATGTATACACCAAATATTACACACAATCTACCTTCAAATAGTCTGCCTTGGAGAACTAAGGATTTAGGGGGTAAAATTGATTTATTAAAGGATAAAAATAGGTTAATAAGGTATAAAAATATTTTATAATCCTTTAAAACATTCAAAATATCTAATTTAATAGGGGAAGTACCCTTTATTTTGTCTCAGATAGAGGGTAATTCCCTTTACACACAAATTGGTAATTTTGGAGAATGGAGACAAAAGGATGAGATAAGACATATTTATACATTTAAATAAGGTGTATAAAGTTTAAAAACACCTATTAAAATCAAATAATCTTCTTTTATAGGGAATAATCCCAACAAGATGGTTTAGACCCTCAAACTTGTAGGTAGGCCTACTAGGCAAGGTTTAGGACAAGAGTTCAAATGAGATTTCACCTTTCAATTATAGGTTGAGATAAGTTTTATAAAAAAAATTAAAATTTTTATTGGATTAATTTTGATATATATGAGCTAATTTAATCTAGGATAGTCACAAGGAAAGAAAATTTTGGCTCAGAACTACATCAAACTTATGTAAAGTGTGGAAATAAGCTCTATAAGGTAACTCCAAATGCTCACATCTTTCATGAGGATTTGAATTGAGATTAAAAGAGTTTATGGAGGTTTATGGAGGTATTAAAATTATAATTTGTGGATTTTTTTTAAAATTCCAATGTTTAACCTTCATGAAAAACCCTTAAGAGTAAAAGTGATTCAAAACCCTTCCAAACCTTTGGATAGGGACCTGATTGGCAAAATGAGGCTGGAGGGATATAAAAGTAGGGTGTAATGAAAATTAAAGTTATTTAATCATGTATAATACTATATAAGTATCATCCCCATCCTTTTTGACTGTATAGAATTATACAGATGGAGTATAAAATAAGGTATATTTGACTAGTTTATATATTACGTAAGTTTCAAGAGGTTTCAAAAAATTAAATAAAATTTAGGAGGAATATATATAATTTATATAACTAATAATTTCCATTTAATTATTCATAAACTTGCATATGTGTTCCTACCATCTAATTCAACTTATCTAGTCAAAACCAGCATAGTTAATATGATAGTGAGAAGGGTGAAAAACTTCAAGTGGGTTACTTTTAATGTGTGCCTAGAGCATATAAGGAAATGGATGGTATTATAACATGTATTTAAACCCATTTTGCATATTTTAATGTAAAAATTAATCCATTTTGGAAGCCAAGTGTGAAAAGTGTGTGAAAGAGGAGTTTTATTTGATTGTAGGCAATGATGGCTCACTTCTAGAAGATTCCAGATGATTAGGAATGAAACCAATGACTAGATAAGCATGTTTAAAACTATCAAATATTATTATAATAATTATACCTATAATTATTCATATTTTTTATGTTTTA
The DNA here is from genome assembly GCA_037957365.1 of Torreya grandis. Taxonomy (NCBI): domain Eukaryota; kingdom Viridiplantae; phylum Streptophyta; class Pinopsida; order Cupressales; family Taxaceae; genus Torreya; species Torreya grandis. The sequence continues at coordinate 488,436 of JARHVA010005287.1, read as the reverse complement.
ATATGGGTGAATGATGAAGGCATTTTTCTTATACAAAATGAGAACTCATACACAACTTTTCAAGAGTTTCATGACTTGGGTGACACTTGTGCTTCTTGAATTTGCAAGATCATTTTTACATTCCATTATCATGAAAATTTAACTCTTTTTTATTATATTTATAATTTTCCTTGTGACCTTTGTACTTATTTCTTCTCATCTATCTCTCAAGTTCTATAAGAACTAGCCATTTTGGCATTTGTAAATTACGCTCCACCTAAGGAAAATCCCTACTCATTTGAATACCATGTATCAATAAGACTAATAATTATTACATATTTCATGAATATTCATATTTTTTTCACTTTAATTATTGATCTTGCTTATGTGATGAATGTTGTTTCCTTAGCATTGTTATCTCATTCTCCCACCTATTTGAAGCTTGAAAGATTCTTATTGAAGGTCATGTGAAGTGATTTACGATGTGTCAAGGTTGAGTGAGTTATAATATTAAAATAATTCCATTATATGCCTCTTTCTTATTCCTCCTATACTAAACATTCATCACAACCTCACAATTAAATATTGATGTGAAAAGATTTAGATAGGAGAAGTGTATGTTTAGTTAGTCTCTTGGTCTCATGTGTGACAAGAATTTGGTTGGTAGTCATCAATAAATTAGGTGTATCACCTCCTTTAGGATATTTTAATTCTATTCTTACCTCCCTTTTCCCTCACAATAATAGGTGTAGTAGTGATCTACAAGTGGTACATCGAGGGAGCTAGCCCTATCTAGAGATTCACCTCATTCTTAGGCTACCCCCAACCTAGAGGTGTTTCAATTATGCTACTTGGATGAGGAGAGATAAGACATATCCTCAAAGGGTTAATATCCAAGTGAAAATATTTCTCTCTGGTATGAAGGACCTAGTTATCGTTATCTTTTTGGAAAGCCATCTCTAGTTATAAACATTAATACGATTGAGTTATAGTATGATCCCTAGCTCTCCCAATCCCCTGTAGTTTTTAAAGCCTCCTAAAATAAGCTTATATAATATTTAAAAGCCTCTTTTAGAAAAAATATCAAATACTACTGGTCAAGTGTGGATGGCATTGGTAATTATAGAATTTTGCACCTAGAGTCTATCAATGCCAAATTCCTTTAGGAGATCCAATTCCTTAATGTCAAGCTTCAATGATTTCAAATTACCATCTTCCCTAAATAATAATTCCTTATTTATCATGCAAATTATAGTGGGGAATTTTTTGTGAATAAATAAAACTTATCGATCTATATTTTGATGATGAATAGGGCTGCTGGAGACCTCTCTTGATTAAACACCTCACTCCAAAATTCAACATATTTTTCTTTTTGGTTGCTCAAATAAAATCCTAACTAATGACTATATATTAGTAATTTAAGGAGTTAGTCAATTATTATTATAATAATAAAAAACAACTTATATACATAATTAATCAATCTTAATCCCTTAGATGAGATAGGATAATCAAACATGAAATGTAAATTGGAAGGATAAATAAAATAATTTTACCTCCTTTGAAGATATTATTAAATATTAGCATAAAATGGTTTCATCTCAATTTTTACATGTAGTATTCCTCATCAATGCTTGAATAATTTCTTGAGGTACACCTCTCCTTGTATACACTTGGTCTAGTATTTGTCTTGGCATGAAAGAATAAATTTGATGAAGCTTTTTGTACTCAATCCTATAAAGTAAGTTTGCATTAGGAATATTAATGAAATGAAAGGTGAGAGGGTTCTATTTATATATTCTCTAAACTGATATGGACTATTCATGTCATCTCAATATGGATGGTTGAGGATCAATCCACAACCTGATGATTACAACTTTAGAGTGTGTAAGATATATAATTTAATGCCTTTTAGAGTAGAGAATTCAAACTATAATAAATTATAGTCATTTATCCCCTTGAGTGTGCAAGATGGGTGTAATAGGTGTAAGAATGTGTGTAAGTGGTCATGTCATAAGCCACCCTACCCACACTCCATTTCATTCCATTGTATTGTCTCTATGACATCACCTATGTGAGGTCATAATTCAATTTTTCTTTATGAAAAATAAGTTATTCCAAATCCATGGAATTTCCTATTAGAGGAATGATTAAGCTAACTAATCAAAGATTAATTCGAATTTAGAATAATAGGTAAAGTTTTAAATGTTTTTGTCAATTAAAAATTCATTTACTTTCTCTATAAAGACACTTGCAAAGGGTTGATTAGAATAAGGATGAATTAAATAAGATAAATGATCAATATGATCCATTACCCTAATCAAGGATGTATCATTATGATTTTTAATTAAAAAAAAGTTTTTTTTTGTAAATTAGGTCTAGTTGGAGAATTCTATTTAAACTTGCATGCAATTTCATAAAGCCCTTCTAACCATAGTTTATACATGCAAATGACTAACATGAAGTGTCTACATTTCTCTCCTATTTGAGAAGGCATTGTGAGACACTAGTCATGGTAACATGTTCTCAAATATTGAAAATGTCATCAAGAATAAATTTTATAGATATTAACTAATTATGTATTTCACTTTGGGTTTTTTGAGATTTTATGAGTCAATAAACTCATATTGATGCCTCAAAGGGCACTTTGGCTAGCCCTAGTTCCCCATTGAGGGGATAATTAGGGAAATAATTGAAATGGATGGGCATTAAAAAATAGATAAACAAAAAATATTTTGATCACAATATTGTGCCCTTATAGGGTGTATTTTATTATGGATACAAGAAACTTCCTAGTAGGGAGAATTTGATCCTTGATTGGTCTCAATGGTTTTCCCTAGTAGGGAAGATTTTCACCGTGATAAATAATGATTATGCACTTGACAAATACGTTGGGTGATATTATACAAGGAGAGGTATTTATTCAACATCACTTATTTAGAAATTAAACATGTTTATTTTTTATATATCACCATATGGTATGCATAATTATAAAAACATCATAATGACCAAGACATAATGTGCATAAGGACTAGCCCCTAATTCCAATAGACAAATGAAAATAGTGCACTAAGGATAGAAAAAATGAAAGCACTGTTATAAAGGGGCAATATATGGAATCATGTATAATTTTGATATGGGAATCACCATGATGATGAACCCACTAGTATAGTGGACTAAGTCAAGGAAACAATATAAAAGGGGAAAAAATAAACAACTCAATGAAATAATAAAACACAAGATAAAATAAAATCAATAGAAAGAATTGAGTTTTTTGAAGAAAATACACCAATAATAATCAGAGATAAGCATGATAAACCATAAAAAAAAGTAATGAATTGGTTATGCATGTGTGAATGTAAGGCGTTACTCTTGGGTACTTGGTCAACTGATACAACAAAATAGTCACTAGATAGAAGGGGGGAATAGAAGGAGTAAGGGGTGTCTGAGATAACTCCAAATTACCCATTACAATTAGACACTACCTATATATTCCTAAGGACTTTAGGCCAAATGTATTTCTCCTAGGGATATGGGATAAAATAAAAATGATGACAAGAAAGAGATTTAATTATATTAGAAATAAGAAAAGTTAAAATCATAAAATGGTAAGAATGTTTTGAGATAAATAAATAGTAAGGAATGGTCAATGAAACTATCCAAGCTAACCTAAGATTATCCATGCATCCAAGCACTAGCTATATAGCTCGTGTGGACCTCAGTCCCATGTAGTTCTCCTAAAAATGAGAGGGAACACAATTGATAAATGAACAAGGCAAATGGAAATGGTCATTACTGTATAAGAGGTTCTTACCTAGTAATTTTGGTAAGTTGTAACATACAAAACAAAAGTAAAGCAAATAGAGAATAGGATGACTAAGCAAGGAAAAATTTTGGGCCTTAATATCTCTCATGGTATTTTTACACCCTTTTTCAATATTTTTAATTTTTAGGTTGTTTTAGGGATTTTCAAAATTTTAGGGTTTTTGGCATCTCAACTCAATGGATGATTACAAGATATAAAATGGGTTAACTCATGAAATAGTGAGAGAATGGCTTAGTTTATCATAAAATTACAAGATCATGGATTATGTTTCTCATGAAATGGTGAGAGTGTGGTTTAGGTTAATTATAAAATGGCAATACATGGCTTAGGTTACTCATAAAATCATAAGAGTGTGTCTTAGGTTACTCACAAAAACATGAGCTCATGGTAAAAGGGGTGGCCAATCCAACCTAAAATTTACAACTACCTAAAATCCAAATGTACCTTAGGTAAAAGTAGTTTCACCCTAGAATAAACTACTAAGAATCAACAATAGGGTTGAAAACATGAATGGAATATGAATGGGATAGATGGTATTGGGTAATGTTGTACAATATATCACAAATAGGTCTTAATATACCTTCAAATTATATAATAAGGTAGTTATGGGAATAATATTGATCATAGTAAGATGGGATGGGTAGAATAGGATTGGATAGATTAAATAGGATAAATGGAAATGGTCTATAATGTGGATAAGGTTTCCCCAAGTGTAAAAGTACTTGGAAACAATATTTTTTTTTGTATTTTTAATTGATTTTTGTTATTTTTTTGGATTTTAGATAATCTCAACTCAATGGAAGATTACAATATGAATAATGTGGACACTTTTTTGTATAACCATTACCTAATCAGAATGATGGATCTATCTAAATCCTATGACTAATATGAATGAGATGGATACTATTGTGATATTTATTCGTTGTTTACTCTACTTCCTCCAAAGCTCTAAACATTATGTCTCCATCGCCTTTAGATAAAAGAGTGTGGGAATGAGACAAATACGATAATTTTATAATGGAAAATAGGTTTCAAATAGATAATATGATCAAAATAACATGTATAAGGGTTGGTGAAAAAATGAAGATTAAAATTTATAGTCACACTTGTTATTGTTAATTTTAAATTAAACTTGATTTTAGTTTTAATGGGGCTGTTATTATCTTAAGTAATGTCATCATGAAGAAATGAGGAACTAATTATCTCAGTTGTTATCACATTGAAGAGGTTTTCACCAATAAACTCTTTTTGATTACTTTGACTTAGATTATTTAGTAGTACCTTGGATAAGGTTTCACTAAGGGATGTTTATAATTCTTTTTTATTTTCCTTTAGTGCCTTAAGAAAAGTTTCACTAAAGGATTATTAGTTTTATTTTTACTTATCTATTAGCACTTCAAATTAGTTTTCAATAGAAGATGTTGAGTTGAAACTTTTATTGTCCCCTAGTACATCAAACAAGGTTTCACGAGGAGATTGTTCTTCTACTTAGATATTATCTTGCTTCCTTGTAGATTCTAGCATTGAAATGTCACCATGGAATAAGTTCAATAATGCATGATTTTGTTAGTCCCAATAGACATTTTTGGGAGGTGGAATGCCAATATAATGGCTAGGTTGGTCAATGGTAAAGGCATGTGAAATGTTAATGGAAGGGTAAATGTCAACACAATTCTCCTATAGGATACTACAATAACTTGTGTTGATGTTGAAGGATGTTTCCTCTAAAATTTTAGAAGGATCAAAAATGTTTTCAATTTGATATGTTGGAGATGTGTAATAATTGTCACAACATCCATTAATATATTGTTATTCTAAAGCTGATTCTTACTCAAGAGGATGTGAATCTAATGTTGAGACTGATGTTGATTTTACTTCTATTGTTAAACTAATATTGGTTCTATCATGGGACCTAATTCTAATATTAGTAATAGAATATAACATGATTTTGACATTAAAATAAACATAAAGAGGGAAAACTAAATTTCATTGTTCATAATTACCTTGTACACATTTTGCTTATAAATGAAGGATTTGGGATGAAGAAATGTTTGGAAATGGGGGACTTTTGATAATGAATGAATAATAGACTTTCAAAATATGGTTTTCTTTTATTCAAAGAGGCATGCTTAGACAAGAATGTTAATAATGGTTAGAATATCTTGATCTTGTTTTAGAATTGGATGTATATGTGAATGTTTGTTAAGGAGATCATGACATATCCTGATCAAGTAGTTATCATACTTGGGTACACTTAGATTTTCAATAGATAAGGGTCCTTAGTTAGGTAATGGTATAATATATCTATACTATTAGTTTTTTTGTGGTGTCTCTTTAGGATCTCTAGTCAAATAGCATAAGTATTCTACTAAAAAAACATCTAGAATTTTAGCACCCATTTCCCATAATTTAACAAGATATTCATCCTTATTCTCAAATAGTTATCGATTGAATTATTATTTTTCATAGTTTGTATTAGAAAAAAATTGGGAAGTATTGTTGACATAGAATGGTCAATTTACTTTATTTTTGATATAATATAGGATTGGATTAATGGTTAAAGTGTTGAAAGTAGAGGCAAAATAGTTTAGTTGTTGACTAAGCTACTTGATTTAGTTTATTAATTTTTGACATAAGACTGGCCATGATTGAATAGGTTTAGGATCACAAGACACCATGACTCAGATAAATATTAGAATAATGTTCTTGAGAAAATATTCATGTAATGGGAATGGATGGAAGAAATTGGCCCCAAAGAGGGAAGACATGGATTCAAATATAATGGACCCAAATAGGGTGGTATTAATATAGATTATAATGGTTTCACACCAAAAAAGATGATCTTAGCATAAATAGGAATGGTTTGGTCCCAAATAGGGTAGTATTCACATAGACTAGAATGGTTTGGTCCCAAAAAGGAATTCTTAGCATAAATTGGAATGGATTAGCTCTAAATGGGGGAGTCTTAGCATATATTGGAATTGGGTTGGCCCCAAAAATGGTGGTCTTAACATAGATTAGAATAGTTTGGCCCCAAAAAGGGTGGTATTGGTCTAGAAAAATATCCTAAAGAGGGAAGTCTTGGATTGGTAGAATTTTTTTGGTCCTAAAGATGATGGTCTTGGCATATATACAATTCAAATGAAAGAAAGGATGGATAATATGATTATGTCATTCTAAACTGACACATGCAAATGTTTGAATGGAGAGACAAGAAATGGTTTTGAATGCACATATAATAGATTCGTAATAATTATATTTGGCCTAAATATACTTGGTGTCGAATAATAATGAGAATTTGGCTCAATATGAATCTATCTAGAATTAGAATGATACAAAATTTGATTTAGAAAATTGTTCAAGATAAACCAGATTTAGCTTTGAATTGACATATGGTTCAAGATGAACTAGATTTGGCTGTGATTTGACATATGGTAACATGATTTGAGATGAAATAGATTTGGATTTAAAGTTGAAATTTTCCTTGGTATAAATTGAATGTTTGATTATTTTTATCAATGAAAATGTTCAAATGGACTAGTTTAGTCAAATTTGACTCAGCTAAGTATCCAAATAGGAAAGGTATGTGAATCAAAGTTATTTCTAAAAGGGTGCAAAAATATTGGTACATCAAAGGCTTTCAACAAGTTTGATTTTGGTTTGAAAGTCCATCTAATTTTATTATAAAATTTTATCTAGGAATTGAACAAGTTTGCTTTGAATTGGAGCTTGACATAGTTTGACTAGAATTAGAATAAGACCTTGGAATAGGAATTAGTTTTAGACAATATTTGACTAATATTGGTTTTTATAATTAGAATTAAATTAAAATTGATTTGATTTGTAAATTTAATTTAATTTTAAATTTGGAATAAGATTTCAATGGCATTTGGCATTTGGATGAGGTCTAATTTGATTTTATTTGGGTTAATGTGGTCAACCATGTTTGGAAATGGACTTGGATTAGACTAGAATTAGAATTTTCCATTTTAATTTGAATTAGTTTTAAATTGGATAACATAATGGAATAATTTGAATAAGAGATGGCACTTTAATTTGAAATTGGTATTTGGAATTTGGCACAACTGGACTAGAATTGGATTTGATCTTGGAAATTCAATCAAACTTGATCTGATTTTGAAAGTTAATTGAATTTTAAATTTGGAAGAAGAGTTTATGGGAATTTGGATAAAGTCTAATTTGATTTTTTTTAGGTTGACTTGGTCAAACATGTTTGGCATTGGACTTGGCTTAGATGAGAATTAGAATTTGGCATTAGAATTGGTATTAGTTTTGAATTAGATGGCATAATAGCATAATTTAAACTATAGTTGGAATTTGAATTTAAATTTGGTATTGGTAATTTGGAACAATTGAACTATAGATGGATTTTATCTTGGAAAAGTTATATGCAACTAGACTTGGAATGACATTGTAAAGAAGAATGGCCTAAAATTTTCACTTAATTTGAGATCAAATGGATGACATAAAAACATAAAATAAAAAATAAGTTTGGAATTTGGTTTAACTTTAAAAAGAAATTTGACTTGATTTTAAATTAAAATTGGGATTAAAAGGATAAGGATTTTGTTTCAATTTTGATAGCCTAATTTCATGGTTTTAAGAAGAAAATAGTGTGTTTAAGACCAGGTTCTAATATGTAATTTTGGTTTGCCTTGGTGTTTTGGCATATTAAAACTTCATCATGTGTGTATAAAATGGTTTAGTTTTTGAGTTGGTTGGTTTGATTTGGTATTAAGTATAAAAATTAGTTTTAACAAAAAAATCAAGAAAGTACACACAAGCATCACAAGGAGATTTAATGATTGACATGGTTTTACATCACATCCATTGAGCCTTATGAAACACTTTCCTTGAGATAGGATTAAAATTTTAAATGTTCATTAAAGATATTATTACAATTATTGGTTGGATTTTTACACCCCCTTTCTCTCTCAAGATTTGTATGATTAAGGTGATCTTCGGGGGATTTACCTTTACACCCCTATGTTAATTAATAGTTCATGGTAAAATATGAATCTACAAATCAATACAAGATCATTTCATTCATGATGGGATATTTTTCCTTCATAACCACTTCATTTAAAAGGGTAATAGTGAAGTCCTACCAGATTTGGGTTTTGATTGCTATTTTACAATGGGTTATCTAGATGGTCCTTATATACATCATAGTACATGAGAAAAAATCTATCAATTAAGAATTTCAATCTCATTGCCAAGATTGCTCCTTTCTTTGGGGCGTGGCTATGAAATAAATCCTCAAGGTTACTTTCCTCATGTCACATTGTGAAAGCACAAAGATAGGACTTCACAATGGTATGTTACTCAAATTATATACCACACTAGATAAGTGGGGTTTGGTAAAATGATAGGATGTCAATTATTAGATTAGATCACCCCTAAAGACTTGTATGAAGGTGATTAAATCCATTGCACTAAGTCAAATGAAAAATAGTCTAAAGGAAAATAATATTTTTTGCATTTTTGAGTCACCCAAAATGGGAGAGAATATATTAAAAAAGAACCCAAAAAGATAATCAATAAAAAAATCAAACTTGCAAGAAAGTAAAGAAGTTTAAAATTAAACAAGTTTTGTTAAACCCAAATCAAAGTGTGGATTTCTTTTAGATGCCCAAATTGAAATGTGAGATAGAATTGAAGTGTTTTGACTAAAAAAACACTATTTGACCAAGGTCCTACAATCAAAAATTGATTAAAAGTTTAAAACAATATGTTTTGAGCCACAAATGAGCTTGAAATTAGATTTTTTTTAATCTTAGTCTCAATACAGAATGTTTTCACTATTACATAGACTAATTTCACTAATAAGTGCTCTAATTTCACTATTTAGAACATGCAAATAGAAAATACAATAGTTAGAATGATTTATCTATTTATAAGATGATTTCATAGTTAATGTTGATGAATTCATAGTTGAATTTGATAATTTCATAGTTAAATTTGATGATTTCACATTTGATTTTGACAATTGCATAGTTGAATTTGATAATTTCATAGTTGAATTTGACAAATTTATAGTTGATTTTGAGGATTTCATAGTTTATTTTTAGGATTTTTTAGTTATTTTGAGTGATTATACATTTCTATTAGACAATTTCATAATTCTAGAAGATGATTTCATAGCTCTAGTAGATGATTTCATAGTTTTGTGAGATAATTTCAATACTATTTAGAACCTACACAAAAGACATAGAACACAGAAAATATAATTTCATGAATACTAGTAATAATTTCATATTTAATAGTTACAAATTTGTAATTATGTAGAAAGCTAATAAAAGTAGAAAACCTTGGGAAAATTAATTATTTTTTTGTGAAAATGATTTCATTGTTTTTATCTTAAAGTTCATAGTTATGTAAAAAATAGTTAGAACATGGATGATTTTGATAGTCACCTGAATAATTTCACTATTTCTCAGAGTGATTTTTTTAAATATTCTTTTGAATTCATAATTTCATAGTCACTAGTTCATTTTTTCTCTTGAATCAATTTTTATGGATTTTGGAAGAAAAGAGAGAATTAGCTTGTTAGAAGGCCAATTCTAGAAATTATAATATTGATAGTGGTCTAAAAAAGGTTGTGGGATGCATCCAATCCTTCAAGAGGTACCACCAAGTGTAACATTATGTAGATTAATAATCCAAGATGGATTTATTCATTTTTTAGTTAAATAATAAAAAATAACTTCAAGACATAACTACTCAATCCCAATCCCTTGGGGGAGCTGGGATAATTAAGCATGAAATGCAAATTATAAGGATAAACATAATACTTCTACCTCCCTTGAAGAAATTATTTAAGATTAGCCTAAAATAGTATGACCTCAGTTTTTATATGTAGGAGTCCTATCAATGATTGAATCCTTGTGTGGAAATCATCTCTCCTTATCTATACATGGTATAGTCTTTGTCTTGGCATGAGAGAATAAAGTTGATGAATATTATTAGAGTAATTTATATAAATTAAGTTTACATTAAAAATATTGATGAAATGAGAAGTGAGAGGGTTCTATTTATATATTCCCTAAAATGATATGGGAAATTCATCTCATCTAAAGATAGAGGGTTGAGGATCAATCAACAACTACATGATTACACCTTTGGAGTGTCTAAGATATTCCATTTAAGGCCTTTTCAACTATGGAATGAAAATTTGAATAAAGAGAAATAATTTATCCTATTGAGTGTGTAAGAGGGGTTTAATAGGTGTAAGAGTGTGTGTAAGTGGCCATGTTATAAGCCACCTTGTCCACACTCTAATCCAATCCATTGACTTTCCCCTATGAGATCACTTACATGAGATCATAATTTAATTTTTTATTTATGTAAAATAGGTTATTCCAAATATATGTAATTTAATATTAGAGGAATGATTAGGTTAATCAATCAAAGATTAATTATAATTTATAAGAACAGGTAAATTTTGCAATGTTTCTTTATAAATTAAACCTTCATTTTATTTCCATGTGAAGACACTTACAAAGGGTTGATTAAATTAAGGATGAATTAGGTAAGATAAATGATATAAGATGATCCATTTCCATAAGTAAGGATGTATCATTGTGATTTTAGTTAAAAATAGTAGATATGTAGGTAAATTAGGTCTAGTTAGAGAATTTTGGTTGAAGTTGTGTGCAACTAATAAAAACCATTATATCCATTTTTTAGACACAAAAATGAATAGAAATTAAGTATCTTCATAGAAAACTTAGTTAATCATGGATTTAAAATCCCTAAAAAGTGTTCCCTTTGTATATCCTTTGAGGAATTGGTTCAACACCTTTTTTTGGCTTGTCCCTTTGGCTTTAAGATTTTGGAGTTTTTCCTTCATAATTTCAATATGGCATAAGTAAAACATAAATTCATTATATATATTATCATCCAATGGAATCCAATCAGAAAATTACTTACCTTTCCTTATTTTTGTACCTTGATCTCCCTCATTAGTTTGGGGAAGTATGGAAAGCTAATAATGATTATATAGTCACAAACAAAATGTGTAAATCTAAATATTCATTCCTTAAATTATGTTTAATAAACATAGAAATATGGAATGAATTCACTCCCAAATAAAAGGTAAATGGTTAAAAATAATACCTCTCCTTCTTCCTTAGATGGAACATTAACCAAGAGGTTACTAATAAAGGGCTAAAAGTTGATAGGATCTAGATGAAATGGTCTAAACCCCTGAGGGGATAGATGAATCTAAATTTCAATGGGTCCTTTAATGGTAACCCAATAAATTTAAGGTGAGGAGTGATAATTAAGGAATATAAAGTTTCTATTATTATTTCTTACACAGGACATCTAGGTATCTAGACTAACCATGTGGTTTAAGTAGAAGAGTGTGATAGGTAATTCAACATGCTGCCCAATCAAATATAGTAAAGCTCATTATTAGAGAGGACTCCATTAACATAATGAATGATGTCTCAATAAAATTGAATCCTTAATATAGCATAAATTATGGGATCAATGATTTTAAAGGTCTCTTTAACCTCTTTAGTGGGGTATCCATTAGTCATATATTTAAGGAAGACAATATGGTTGTGGATGGGTTTTCTACACTTAGAGTTAGGAACCCATCACTTTTATTTTAGCATGAGATCGTTAGCTTCACATAGTTATCCAAATTAATTTTTAATTATCTAAATATCAAATTTTAAATTACATAGGGCTACACCACATGTCAGAGCTTTAATTTTGACTAAGTAAGATCTATATCGCACTTTGCATAATGATTAAATAATCTAAGGGAAAGAATTGGCAGTCTATGATGACAGAATAAAGTGTTCCATAAAATTTTAAATTCCATATATCAAAGCCTAATATTATTTATGATGAAATTTAAGCTTTCTAATCCAGTCAAGAACACTCTAGGATAAAAATAAACAAACATGGGTGGTGATAGAGATAGATTAGATTCCATTTTATGTGTTGAATCCGAAGGTCACCCAAAAGTTTGGTATAGATTACAGAAAGGAGGGATCTCTAAATTCATGAAATGAATTATGAGGCATGAAGCCAAGGTTTCCAAGGACTTGGTCCTTTGATGGAATCAACACACACTATGTATGTGAAGGATAAAAATTGATATCATGGAGGAATTGATTGGAGAAGCAACATGCATGATATTTGAAGGATTAAAATACTTAAAGGATAAAATTAGGAAACTTGAGATGATCCAAAATTTATTCAAAATAGATACTATCATAAAAATAGATAAAAAGGATATTTAAGGCTAAGCCTACCAAGGTAATGATTTGGTGTGTGTCTCTAGATAATGAAGTACATTACATTAGTAGGTAGGTTTAACATTATCTTATCTCAAAACTTCCTACTATTAAATCACTTTAAGTGAGACAAAATTATCAACCCTTATTTACTTTTAAAATCTATTTAAATCATGGTTTTGGCATTCAATAAAACTAAGCAAATGACCTCATCCATTAGGGCTTGATATTCTTCCTTATCAAAAGGGGGAAATTTCTTATGGTAATGAAGTATAGTTGATTCTAAGTGACAAGGATGGAAAATCAAAGTTTTAATATAGTGACCAAGAGGAGGATATGGGTAGTCTTGAATCATCCTAAAGTCCTAGGACTAACTCCCCTTTGGCTAGTATCTAATTTGTGCAAACCCAATTTGAAACCAAAAAATTAAAATGAAATGAAAGAATCCCATTTCACATCAAGGGGAGGACTAATAAATATATAATAATAAACTAGTCTAAAAAGGTGGTTTATGGAAGGAAGGTGGAAAAGTGTGACTTAGGGGACCCTTCCATGGATCGTAGAAAGAAATTTAAAGAATTTGATGATAAATTACAAGACTTGGGAAATTCTATGGCCATGTTAATGGAGGAATGGAAAAAAATAAAGGTTGAGAGTTATAAGTTCAAAATAGACTTGAAAAACCTTATAACTAATAAAGAGGTAAAAAAAAATTAAGGATCAAATGCTATGATCCCCATGTAATAAAAGTAAGCATGGGACAAGAAATCTAGTTATGTCAAATCCCCACCTAAGAACAATATTAATACAAGGAGGAATAAAGTCACTCAGAAGACCAATAAAAACAAGATGGACACCATGACCCCAAAGATGAAAGATCATAAGGGTTTCGCTGAAGTATTGAGTAAGGGAACTAGGGGGATAACCATGAAGGATAAGCTAAAGGATAACAAAGTAAATATAGAACAAGCTGCACTCATGAAACATACTAACTCTATGGTGTCTTCTGATTAATATTTTTCTACTTTTCATGGTTTTATAGGTTATTTTTATTTTCTACCTTAAACTTTGGTTGCATAATGTTAGTGGAAGTTTTTTTATTGTCTTTTTTATTGGTTATCTCATTTTTTTATTCTTTTAATTTTGTTACTATTGTTTATTGTTATACTTGGTGGTTGTAGAATCCTTAAAAAACCTATTATTTTACCTTATCAAATAAAAATATACAACATCTAATGAATACATTTGTTCTATTAATGATAATTATAATCATTATTACACCAATTGAAAATATTTTAATGTATCCAAGGTTAACTACCATCATAGGCCTACTCACAAATATCATATTACCAAGTCTACTAATCCTTCCCCTGACAAAATTATTCATAAGGATGCCACTACTACTAATTTTCAGCCTAGTTTTTAGCTTTCTCCACCATTGGATTCAACCTAACATGCCAAATATCTCTACCACAATAAATCATAAATTAAACCTTCCAAATCAATCTAATAATTATTATAGTTCTAATCCAAAATCAGAATGGAGTTTCTTAGATGAGATTAACTCCATGCCATGCAAGATTCATTTAATGGAACTCATGAGTACATCATCAAATCATCACAAATCTATATGTAATAATTAAAATACATGTAGGAACACCCATCTAAACACCCATCTAGTTATATTAAACCATATTATTAGCCTTCTAAATGTCTTCTACTTATGGAAGTTAATTCCATTAAAAATGTATCTCATCCTCCTCCTTTTAAGAATATTTTAATAATGTTTCATGAAGATAACATGATCAATGTTGAATATCTATCTCAAGATAATGATACACCTCTATTTATTATAATCATAATTAATGACATGCTTATAAGGAAATTCTTAGTGGGTTATAGTTTTGGAAACATTTTTAACTCCTTTTGGTTAATCCAACAAATTATATACTCCAAATATGACCTTAAAAAAACTAGACTTACATGACATGGATTTGAATAAACAAACCAAAAACCTCTTGGTTACATTTGTCTCCCTCTTACTATTATTTAAAAAATAATCTGCACCAATCTATTGGTCTTAAATTTTAAACTATCTTATAATCTACTTTTACCTCATCTTTGGACTCATCGAATGAGAGTTATACATCATTATGGTATCCCATTCATTAAGTTTAACCATGATGGTAATAATTATATACATGAAGATAATACTAACCCATGGGATATCAGAATGCATGATGGTAACTCACAATATCTCATTCTAATTATTCATTATATTAATATTCCCCCTTATTAATTTTGTCAACATACATCTTGATTTACACATCACTCTTGTTGACTCTAATGAGTAAAAACCCAATGAACTTAAAATCATCTATAATACTACCTGATTAATTACTTACATAATATAATGTCTTAATTTTACTCCCCTTTCTAAGATATGATTTTTTCTTTAATTTATTTATGATAATGAGAGCCCACCTACTTATAATTCCAGCAAAACTTACTATATTGAATATTATTTCTCATGCAATGATCATGGGGTGGCCAAACTCTTCCAAGATCCATGATCAATTTCCCCATTTACCTTTATTAAAAAATGTGTATCTACCAAATATACTTCTAGTAAAAAAAAATAATAGATTATGATAGATTTTAATACTTCATCATTTTATGACATTGATTACATCATTTTCCAAGATCAATCAAGGAACTTGGACATGATTAATTATAAAATATATCTTGTTTATATTCATGATTTTAATTAGGATATTTGCTTAGTCCCTATTTCCCATTGTGATCATAGTGATAAAGAGGATAAGTTTGAACCCAAAGGCTATGTTACCCCTATTAACCCACCATTGGTGAACACTTCATGGTTTCCTTAATATATTTATGATTATATCATCCAACTTAAAATAGTTCAAAAAGATTCCCATCCTTTTAATTGTATTATCCAATCTCATATAATTCATAAAGTTTTATGTCCTTCTAAATATATTATCCAACCTAATATAGTTGATAATAACCTATAGATTTTTAAATTTAATAACTATCATTTATTACATAGTTACATAAACTTTATATATCATCTTTTAACTATATCATCTAACTAATATAGAGTGATGGTATAGTTTTATTTTCATCTTCTAATTTTTTCATCAATATCATCCATGATGATATAACTACCTATATAATTATAATTTCACTTTCTCCTGACTCTAAATGTATTGACTTTTATGATTCTACTGTAGTTAATGGTATTAATGAGAATGATATAGTCAAATCCATACTTGTTTCCAATAATTATACCAACCATCCCTATAAATGTAAGCTTAGTTAAATTATATCCTCAACCTAATATAGTTGATAATAAGCTATAGATTTTTAAATTTAATAACTATCATTTATTACATAGTTACATAAACTTTAGATATCATCTTTTAACTATATCATCTAACTAATATAGAGTGATGTTATAGTTTTATTTTCATCTTCTAATTTTTTCATCAATATCATCCATGATGATATAACTACCTATATAATTACGATTTCACTTTCTCTTGACTCTAAATGTATTGACTTTTATGATTCTATTGTAGTTAATGGTATTAATGAGAATGATATAGTCAAATCCATACTTGTATCCAATAATTATACTAACCATCCCTATAAATGTAAGCTTAGTTAAATTATGCCAAACTTTATCAGCCGAGGTGATATTGTACATATAAATTAAATGACATCTCCACAAAATATTAAAATTTCCATAGATGCAAAAGATACTAATATAAGACAATCCACTCAAGATTTGATATAAAAAGTAATAAATTTATTGGTTTTGAAGTATATAATGAATATAATGGTGCATAACCTACACTTCCTAGTGATAAATCAATTTTAGAACTCATTCATGCATGATAATATCAACTTCCACACCAAATTTAGATTTTTTGACACTCAGAACACTTTTCCTTTAATATTTTTTTATGGTGTTGATCCTAGGTTTGATCCTCTTTCCAAGTTTTCTCCTACACCTTATCATTTATAAGAATTAAATTAAATGGTTATGAAATAAAATCAATAAATCAACTTATGGACATCTTTAAATACTCGATTGATTCTTATCTCCAAGGATTTTTAACCTAAGGAGAAGGAAAACTTTAGCTTATTTTTTGATAAATATTGTTAAGATTTTGTCGGGTCATGTGAAGATATGGTTACTATTGTCCACAATATCATTATACATATCATATTTACCTAGTTAGATACAAACCCATTTTCAAAAATAAATGGAATTTACCTTTTAAGGTTTCCACACTTTATCACAAGGAATTCATTAAGCTCATAGATGTTAAGTTTAAACAAACTTTAGATTACTCTAAATGTATGTTTAACATATTATTTGTTTGAAATAAGGTCACTATGGTTATTCATATTTTTATCAAATTTCTTAATATTAACTTAATAATCCTTTAGGAATATATTCCTAACCTTCCATAGATGTTATTATTGATTCTATAGATGGGTATGAGATGATTTCCCACATGGATGGATTTTTGGGGTACAATAAGATTCACATCTCCCTGAAATATCAATATAGGAATACCTTTACCTTCAAGTAGGGCATACATTTCATGATTAAAATTCATTTTGGCCTTAAAATTATTAGGACAACTTATCAATATGTGTTTTACCATAATTTGGTTTTATAAAACCTAATAAGACTGAAACTAGTATGTAATTTATATCTATATATGACATTCAAGCATACATCTAGATGTAAAATATTGAAACTCATTGTAATGATCTGATAAGTGGCTTGAGATAAATATAATAGGTATAGTAAAGATATGAGAGATTATATTTTTTGATTTACTATTTGACTATGGTTTTGATCTAATAGTGGAAAAAAGACCAAAGTAGTCCTATCATTCATCTGTTCAAAAATTATGTTTCTTCAAACATATGTTAGTTTTTTTCATAAATAGGTCAGTATTGACTGTCAATACTAACCTATAGTGGTTGGTAGTGACTTGTATCAATTTTTTTATCTACAAATGTATGTCACCATTGATTATTATTAAAATATCTACATGTGTGATGATTAATAGTTATGATGTGTAGAAATCCACAAAACTATTATATTTAACCTTAAGACCCTAGGTGTCCTTGTTAGGGCTAGAGACCTAAAAAAAATTAAGAAATTATAATGATTTAGTTGGCCCCAATCACCCCCACTGATGAATGACCACACATGTTATACTCAAAAGAGTGAAATCCAACCACACATATTTCTCCCACCTAATGTGATTGTATAATTATTTTCCTTTGATATATAGATGCAACTAATGATTTGGATTTTATACTTATAAATTCTTGATTTTACTTGGTTTTGATACGCTATATAATTATTTTATGACTATTCTTAGTTTTTGATTTACAATTTTAGAATAATATAGTAAATTTTATGAATTTGTAATAATGTATAGATGTATTATAGATAGGTATTAAGTCCCTTACAAAATAGGTCCTTGATATGTGTGTGTGTATTCTAATCTATAGTGACACCCTATATATATATATATATATATATATATATCTTCCTTTTCCCCCCCCCTCTTTATAGAAATGTGATGCAAAAAAAAGGCCAAACTTTCATAGGCCATAAATTTTGACCCATAGCTCTATTTGACCTCTTCCGCATGCCAAAACAATCATCTAAAAATGTTCAATGCTTCCTAAGGTTCCATATCCACTTAGAGTTTATTTTGATATTTTTTGGAGGATATATGTGATCATATGAGGGTTTATAAATACCATTTAATGATTTTTTGGGAATTTACTATTTTTAGAAATTATATAATTTTAGGTATGAACATAAACTTTAGTTGAGATTCATTTGATAGGTTAATTTTGTCATTTATGATATTTCAAGATATTTTGGAGCTACGCATGGTTACATGAAAAAATTACTATAAATAGCGGCTACTAAAAATAACCTTTTTTAGATTTCAATTTTAAAAAAAAAATTCATGTCAACTCTAATTTTAAATTAAGTATTATTTAAGCATGGTTTGGGTTTGTAGTTATTTCAATTAATTTAATATGAATAAATTCATATATTTTTTAAAATCTTGGCCTATTGGTAATTTTATTAACTTGGTAGTTTTTTTGGGTTCATTATCTAGTCTCAGAGTAAGTTTGAATCTTGGAAGAGTAAGACATGATGAGAGGATGATGAGGTATTGCATATATGAACCAAACTATACAATATTTGTAGAGGTAAGTGGAATAATTAATCAAGCTTATCACTAACCAAAGAAGATGGCAAGGTGGTGATGAGGAGAACACAAATCATGATAAAGAGGTTTAGTAAGAAGAAGAATACCAAGAGAAACCATCATCAATGGAAGAGAGGATGGTTCAAGAATTATAAAGAAGAAATGAATTAATTAAGATTGATGTTATAGATAATGGGTTAAATTTAAAACTTGAGGAGTTGATAGATTGGATGAATAGCATGGAGAAATTCTTCAAGTGGAAGACTATAATAAAAGATAAGAAAGTAAAAATTACATACACGAAGTTGAAAGGTCATGCAATGATTTGGTGGGATCACTTGTACAAAGAGAGATAGAGAAAAGGTAAAGATAATATCAATTAATAGAAAAATATGGAGAAGAAGCTGAGGGAGAAATTTCTTCCTATGGATTATGCAAAAACCCTATACATAAAATTTTAAAATTTTAGGCAAAAATATCATAGTATACAAGAGTATATAGATGAGTTTTATAAGCTTTCCATACAAGTGGAACATGAATAAATATAAGATAAAATGAATAAAATTTATGTAAATGGCTTAAAAATTTCTATTCATGATGAATTAACCATGCATATAATACTTTGCATGAAGGAGGCTTATTAATTAGCTTTGAAAGTAGAAGAAAAAAAATAGACAAAATTTCAAAAGAATGTCTCTTGGTCTAAGAAGAGGCATATAACCTCCAAATATGGGATGAGGTGGGTTTAATACCACCATAGGTGGTTCTATTACTAATAGAGGTGAATCATCACATCATTTAGAATTGAAAGATGATAATAAGTAAGGGTTTAAATACCAATAAAGAGGAATAGGATTTTAGAGAGGATGAGATTATGGTGGTGATAGAGGATGATTTATAAATCAACATATACATTATGTTTTTTATAGATGTGGAGAAGAAGGGAATAGAGAATTAGAGTGTCTACACTATCAAGATCAAGAAAGGAGGCAAGACGATTGCCTGAGTGAATGTAATTGAGGATGAGATAGAGGAGAAAAATACTAAAGATAGACCTATATATGTTGGAGAGAATCTCATGATGAGAAGAACCATGATCACTCAAAGGAACGAATAAGTTTATAATAAATAAGGTGGTGATGTATGACTACAATCAAATATTTTGTGAACAAGATGTACTTTGGGTGGAAAGGTATGAAAAGTAATTATAGATGGTGGTAGTTGTGAAAATATGGCTTCTAAAAAAATGATAGAGAAACTAAATTTTTAATATGAAAATCATCCTAATCCTTATCATATTTCATGGTTTAAGAAAGGGAATGAGGTTACAGTTGATAAAAGGTGATTAATCAAGTTTTCTATAGGATAAAGTTATAATGATGAAATATGGTGTGATGTTATTTTGATGGATGCATGTCATATTTTATTGGGGAGACCATGTAAATTTGATAGAAAATTAATTCATGATGGAGTAAATAACACTTAAATTTTTTTCAAAGATGGTACAAATGTAGTTTTGTTACCTCTGAAAGGGGAAGAGAAGACAAAAAGCATGCTCTATACTAAAGAATTTATTTAAGATATGAAGGTAGTAGGTTGTTGTTGTTATGTACTAATAGAAAAGAATGAGAACACATAAATGGTGACAGTACCAATATAAGTAGCAAGAGTTTTGAAAGAATATGAAGATTTTATGCTTGATGAGTTAGCAGATGGTTTACCACCGAAGAGAGACATTTAGTATCACATTAATTTGATTCCAAGATTATCTCTACCCAATAAAGAAGCTTATAGGATGAGTCAAATAGAACATATAAAATTAATTAAATAGGTTACTAAATTAATAAGAAATAAGGTGATAAGGGAGAGTATGAGTCCATGTGTAACACCATCATTTCTAACTCTAAAGAAAGATGCAGGATAGATAATGTGTGTGGATAGTAGGGCAATTAATAAAATTACAATCAAGTATAGGTTTCTTATACCCCATTTAGAGGATATGATGGATGTGATTATAGGAGAAAAATATTTTACCAAGATGAATATAAGGAGTGGTTATTATCAAATTCAAATTTGTGAATGAGATAAGTTAAAAACTGCATTCAATACTAGGATGGCTTATATGAGTGGATGGTGATGCCATTTAGATTAGCTAATGCACCTAACACATTTATGAGGGTGATGAATATAATGCTATGATAATATATTTATAAGTTTATGGCTATTTATTTTGATGATATTTTGATATTCAGTAAGAGTAAAGAAGAACACTTATAATATTTGATAATGGTACTAGATTTTTTAAGAAAGGAGAAGTTGTATGTAAATTTGAAGAAGTACAATTTTATGTAGAATGATTTGGTATTTTTGGAATTTTTAGTTTCAAAAAATGGTGTAAGAATGGATGAATGAAAGAGAAATATAATTATTGAGTGGCCTATTCCAAAAAGCATTATAGAGGTAATAAGTTTCCATGGTTTAGAAAAAATATATAGAAAATTTATTAAAATTTTTAGTAGTATTGTGGCACCAATAATAGATAGCATGAGAGGGAAATAATTTGAATGGATTAGAGAAGCTATAGAAATATTTGAATTTTTTAAGAAGAAGAATATATAAAGACCAATTTTATCATTGCCATATTTTATCAAAGTGTTTGAGGTTGATTGTGATGTTTCATTTATGATAATTTGTGCTTTGTTAGAGTCAAGAAGAAAAGCCACTATCATATTTTAGTGAGAAATTGAATGAGGTAAGAAAAAAGTATTTTACTTATGATTTTTAAATTTATGAAATTGTAAAAGAATTAAGACATTGGAGGCATTATCTGGTACCTAAGGAGTTTACCCTATTTATAGATCATGAAGCTTTAAAGTATGTGAATACATAAAAGAAGTTGAATAGTAGTCATACAAAATGGGTATCTTTCCTATAGGGGTATACTTTTATGTTGAAGCATAAATCAAGAAAAAATAATTAGGTAGTAGATGAATTCATCAGGAGAGTAGAATTATTAAATACTATGGTGAGTGAAGTAGTTGGATTTGAAGCTATCAAAGAATTATATGATATTAATCCATATTTTGGATATATGTACTTGCCAGTTCACCCCCTCTCTATAGAAATTGGATCTATTATATTTCCCCCATATATAGATTCAGGTCTATCAATTTCTATACCTACCATCCCATCCATAGCGATATTTAGGGAATATACATATGGTTAACCACATGGAGATAAGGGTGCCCTCATTATTTCTAGATGATCCCTCAACTCATGTTGTGTGTGTGTGTGTGTGTGTGTGTGTGTGTGTGTGTGTGTGTGTGTGTGTGTGTGTGTGTCTAATTTGGTAACTTATCACACTAACTAAACACTTGGTATGGATATATTTTGTTTTAAAAATTAGCCATTGATGGAAAAGGTTTAGTAATGATTGGACATATTGACCTAGTCTAATGTTACTAACCCATGCACAATAGGAGTGAATTGAGGGTCTATAGATGTCTATGTAGGGTAATATATGTTATAAATATAAACAAACGTTATTTTAGGTGTTTGATAATAGGAAGAGAGGATCAAAACTCATAAGGAAAGATATAAGTGTTAGATATTAGTGGGTTAGGAACTTATTTTTGTGCACAATTATGAATGGTAAATGTTTGTCAATATTTTCATTTTAAAGTAACTAATAATATATTTTAGTATATAAAAATTCCCCCATTTTTATTCTAGTAATAGAATTTATAGAGTAAAAGGAAAAAGGTATACTTTACTTTCTAAAAAACACTTTGAATCTGGTAAGAATCTCTAATTATTTGGCTCACTTGATAACAAAACTTAAAATAAACATGTAGTAGTCATTGTACATATATTTAAACTTTAAATATAAATTTGAAAATTTATAATTAAATTAAAAGGAAGGATTACACATGTGTGTTGGTGAAAACCATTTTTCTCTTGGAACTTTTTGGATATGATGCTTCTTTTTTTAAACATTAGTGATTTTTTTTTTCAAACCATACGTAGAGTTAGGGTGATTTTTCCTGAATTTTTTTCAATTATTTAAGCCCTTTGGTTGGGGACACAACATTCCCCAAGCCTTATAAATATGGGTAAAATTACATGATGTACTAATATAAAATAACTACTCAAAAAATAAATGGGAACCACATGATGGGTTTTCTATAAGTAAGACTAAATAAACAACTATAAATGGATTATAGTTTAATTCTATACTTTTAGATAACTTTTATCAATTTCACTCCATATAAAAAAAATACATGATTGCAAAATAATGAAAATTTTTAATGCCTCCATCATGACCTTAGATTTAAGTATATAGTCTATCTAAAATTTTATCAATGTAGAATAAATGCATGATTAAAAGAGAATGAACAATGTTCATGCCCCGATCATGACCTCAATGTTAACAAGTGTAAAGTTGAATGATGACCATTTGTCATTAAACTTGTAAAATGTACTATTATGTATATGCATGAACTAGTATCATTCATCATGAATTTTAATGTATGTATCTATGCATCAACCAATATCAAAGCCCCCTAAATCTATACTAATTTATATACAATGGTATGCATTTATATTTTAAATTTATGAACATGTATCTCAAAGGTATGTATATTTAGAGATATTTAACTATTATTAATACAAAACTATGTACTTATGCTAATGCATATGCACTCAAGTTTTTCCCATTCATATGATTTCAAGTGTCTATGAATTTTTACTCACTTATCTCTAATGTAAGTGTATATGCATGGCATATGACCCCATAATTTTTATAGATATGTCAATATCTACTAAGTGACTAAATAATGTGATATTTAAACCATTATGAAAATTTGAAATATATATTATAACATGATTTTATACTCATTAAAGGTTTATGTATCTATTAAAATCCCACTATAATTTTCCCCTTTTGATTTGATGGATGTGTCATATTATTTACTCATCTCAAAATGAAGGTTAACTATATCATGTCATGTATAAATATACCATAGTGTATAATTATGTGAACATTTGGAGATTATGTAATTATAATAATGTATACTTAAATCAAGTCATCTATGTAAAATATTAAATGCAATGCATATAAGTGTCTATCTATATATATGTATCAGTGAAGCATGCAATAGTAACCATCACTACAAAAATAATTAAATAATACTATGCAATAAATGTGCATTTTATCCATTATTGGACCACCCAATATTGACAATTGGAATGAGATCAATAAGATAAAAATTTAGTTTCAAACATAAGGCCGTGAACCACATACAAGGGACATAAATATGCCTCACATGAGGGATATAAAATATGTCATAAATAATGGACATAAAGATGTCATAAACAAGAACAAAGACACATACAAAATAGACAATCCCAAACTAGCTTATAATGAAAGAGAGTTACAAAAAATAACTAAATATATAAAAATTAATGGCTATTCTAAACCATCCACATGTATCAATGTCACATCTGAGTAAAATATAATATCCATGTAGTATTATTTAAGATATGAGTAACTAGTAAGACATGTGTAATTAATCTATAATCTCAACATGGTAAAGTGTTCATATAAATATACAACCTATTATAGTGAAACTTAAAAAATTAGATGTCCCAAGTATTGGCATGGCCACTAGATAGAGTAATGTCCAACATCTATATGTCTATGTGTAACTTTTATGTCCTACATCACACTCATATACTATGAAATTCATGTGTATGAGAATCCACCAAAAATATGATAAATGACAGATGGAAATAATATACTATATTAATCATGTTATATTATATCTTGATTTTAATTTTATTTATTTTTTGATTTTTCATATTTTACATATTAAATATTTTGTATTTTTATGATATTTGAA
The DNA here is from genome assembly GCA_037957365.1 of Torreya grandis. Classification (NCBI taxonomy): domain Eukaryota; kingdom Viridiplantae; phylum Streptophyta; class Pinopsida; order Cupressales; family Taxaceae; genus Torreya; species Torreya grandis. The sequence continues at coordinate 463,172 of JARHVA010005287.1, read as the reverse complement.
AATTTTATGAGGTGTAAGAAAATTATCCAATTAATGCCTTTGATGTTCCTATATCACATTTGGTAAGTATCAATGATCATGAGCTAATATTTTTTTATGTAGGTTTATAAAAATATAAAAATGAATCAATTGTTTTAATGTATCTATCATGATCACTACTCATAGAATCATGTGTAGGAGAAGTGATTATAAAAGGTGGAGGATTCTATGGGGTTAGTTGTATGGTAAGATAATGTATCACTATTTTTGTTCACAATGGATCATGTCATAATATTTATGGTACTAAGTACATATTGTATGATATTATAGACTTTGTGAACCCTAAATAAATCTCTAATGTTGTGGCATCTTAATAACTATCTATTCAGGAGACTCAACTAATTTCCCTTGAACTAGGTATATATACAGATATTGAATATGTATAACCATTGTATTTGTATACTAATAATGCATGGGTTTATAACTAACTTTAGTAGTAATGGGGATGAATAATCATATTCCTCTACCTATTTTCATATTAAAATGAGTATAATGTTATGATATTTAAGAATAAAACATGTATCTGTGAGACTAACCCATGAATCTATCAAAATCAATCATTTATGGTGAAATTTTTTTATTTAACCAACTAGTAAGAAATAAAAATGTATTTTAATCATGAAAAATTGGTTGATGGAATTTTTTAACAACCTTGAATGGTTCCTTTTATATATTTTTTTATGTTTTATTGTTTACTTGTTTCAATTTTTATCTTGTATTTCTTGATTTACTTTTGGTACCCACACATTATTTGGAGATAATGTAATTGTATCTTGATATATGATTAATTTTTAATTATGATATGAATGTAATAATTCATTAAAATTAAATGAGATGGTCTAATGCATATTATAAAATTTTACTCCCTTATGTTGAAAGCATGGTTTCCCCAATATAAAATTTTCATTTGCAATATTTTCATTTATATATAATAATGCATCAAATTCATTTGTACCTAGAGCAATATGAGTAGTAACATGCCATATGGAATTATTATGTGTATATTGTAAATATCGATCGTTATATCCCACTTTATTAATAATTTCCTACATACATGTATTATATTGGTTTTTTTCATTTATAAAAATCACTTCTCTACATTCACCTCTAATAAGGGCTTAAATGACCATTGGGTCCTTACTAGGAACATCCTTGGAGATATTGATCCTTATAGAGCATAAACAAGAAGAATATATTCATGTAGTAACATATTATTTATAATACCATTGGACTATTGTATCATTTTTATGAATGTCCTAGGATGTCTCAAACTCTACCGAATGAGTAATAAATATTATGGAGAAGCATAACTTGTTGACCTAGAATCAAAATTTTCAAATGTAATAACCCTTTTATCTACATGTTGTTTAATACATTACTATTATGCATAAAAAATCATTATCATGATGTTCTATAGTATTATTATATTTATAAAATGGTTTTATTTTTACTCATTTGAGGTAATGATAAGAGTGGTAGTAATTATGAGGTTAATTGATTAGCTTCCAATCAAGTAATGTTTCTAATATATCATATGGTCAATTTTTAAATCAATAAAATTTAATTCATAAATTATTATCTATATTATGTTCCTTATTATTACTTTTTATATTGTAACCCATGTAATTTTATTATTTCCATTTGTTAAGCACCTTAATTGGACACATTTTTGTAGTTTATGATATAGTTTGTTCTAATTATTTATGGATAATTTTATTCTAGGGTAAGTGTGTACTTAAATAACTTATAATTATTGCCTTATGTGACTCATAATTGAGATCAAAGGCAAATATTAAACCATTCATATATATTATCTCTAAGGAAGGATAAAAATTGTATAGTTCTCTTTCCTTAAGTGGAGACAAACACCCTTGATAAATATAAATTAATTTTACAAATGAAAGGGTCGACACATTAAAGAGTGTAATGAATTTTTTAATGTTTTAATTTAATCTTTGATAATTTCATTATAACCTTTATTTAAAATTTGGATATGTTCCAATGTGAATTTAGTGACCTTTTTCTAATTAAAGATGGATAAAAAAGCATCTTATAACTACTTAATATAAGGCAATTATTCAGTAGTGTGACTCCATAGAGAACCTAAGGATGCACCTTATAAAATTTTGTGTAAACATTTTAATAATATTTATCCATAACTATTGTATTTCCTAAAATAAATTTTATATTTAATCAAGTGACTACAAGGATAAACATGACCATCAAACATTTGGAACTTAGCCATGAAAACTCATTTTGGATAATTACAATTTAATATTATTCATGTAATAGTTTTCATATTAAGACATTATTTATCACATTTTCATCACATGATATAGATTATAAAGTTATAAAAATTACTTTATTTTGGAGAACACCTATAACATTCATCACGAAATGATATGTCTAGTATGAATGTTAATTGTTTAGAAGGATTCTTAAATTAGTTTAATTGAAAGTAGCTAATGAAAGGGAGGTGAATCAATATAAAAAATGTAAATTCAATTACAAAACCATTAAATTATACATAAACTTAATATATCAACATAAACATGAAAGTACATACATCCAAATGATGAATCAAGAGCATACATCACATGAACACATCATCTATGTGGGAAACCCTCATGGAGGATAAAACTCATTAAAACCTACAATATGGACTACCGTCCTCTAATAAAAATATATAATTTATAATATATTCAAATAATCAAGGAACTACCATCCTTATTAAGTGAGACTACAATCCCACAAGGTGCTATAACACCTATCTAGCTAAGCAACAACAACAACCAGTCCTTTAGCAAGTTTCACCTTGCAAGGAAGCTATAACCCCATAGATGTTAAGAAACCAAAAAACATATAATAACATCTCCACCTCTGATATAATGTCTTATAAAAATTATGATTGAATTATCTTGATTTCACTTATTATTCACCCTTCAATCTCTCTTAAGAAACCTCTAGGGCTTACTCGCTTAACTAGCCTCTTCTAGGCTCATTAGGTCTAATGACCTATGAATTTAAACTTCATCACCTTGATAAGATAATAATGTATGATATTATTCACTCTATTATGGTCCTTAATAACCTCCAACTTTTCTTTCAAAGGTTATCTTCTTCTCTTGGCTCCACACACACACAACTGACACAAATAGGCCAATTAGGCCCTATACTTATACCAGTCCTCTTTGTCTAACCCATCATGGTCAGAAAATATCTTTAAAATAATTTTATTAAAATTATAATATGTCTCAAAAAATGTTACATGGGTGATACACATGACTCATATTTTGTCCATTACCTCATTAGCCCAAATCCTTAATTAAGCCCTAGTGAGACCTAAAGTAATTACGCCTACTCACCCACACAATAAAAATTAGACTCCTTAGTCCACATTAATCCTCTAAAAATAATTAAAACATATAATTTTTTTTTAAAAATATACCATTTATCACCTTACAAAATTTCCATGCCTCTTATAACACTATATCACACCTTGAACCTAGTAATTAGGTCTCCTCGCTCTTTAGGAAACAAACACAGAAAACATAGTCATAGACTGATAAAGTATACTATCAAGTTATTCACATAATAATATGAAAAAATAATATTTATGGAACCTGAAATATATATACAACACATAAATTTTATTTATAAACTCAAACATAGGCCAATAAGCTTCAAGAACATCTCTTCTACAAAACTACTCAGAGTTACTAGTGCAACCAAAAAACTATCTTGACAAACTAAGATATAAATATGTCTTATAACCTAAAAAACATCACCTAAAAACTCAAAACATATTATTAAATACTTAAAAAACCTTATTATGTTCTTCGTAAACTATAACACAAGGAAAAGCACCTCAAAACCACAGCTACAACAAGACCACTCAGACTGGTCAAACACAGTCAAAGTTCATTCAAGAAATCTTGAATCTTTACATTAAATTAATAAATTTAATTAAATATAATCATAAATAATTTTTCATATGATTTTATTATATCAACATAAAATATTTATTTTTCTTTTTATATCAACATGTATTAGTCTTATAGACCAATTCCTCACTGTACATATACAACTAGACAAGTCCTCTTGGCTTCCTCATCTCAACACCTAAAATAGTTTTTATAGATTAAAAAAATAATTATTATATAAATTATGTCTAAAAACATATAATTGTATTAATTATATGTAACAAATCTTATCAATGAACCTCAAACACTTCACTTCCCTTAACATGCATGTAGCAATCATCTTGACTCAAAATATAGTCATGGTGAACATGAATCCTAACACCTATAGAGTCACTTATTTTAAATAAAAATATATTCATGATATCCATTTAAAAACTTAGATAAAATTCAAATAATAAACCATATATGTATAGTCAAAAATATGAAACATATGGATCAACTATTGGAACATACATCTTCACAATTTACACTCACAGAGACTAATCAAACTAAAATAAATTTATTTATTATGTAAGGGCACCAAAATCACTTTCCAATTAAGGTAAAATTATAAATATGTCTCAAAAAAGTACCCACATCCATTGGAATCATCCCTAAATACCTATAACCCATCCCAAAATATATTCTCACTCTAACTAGCTTTTTGTCATTATTTTCATTATTTGCAGATTTAAGGACTAACCAACTTTTATGATCAAAATGATTGAAAAAAATATTAAAATTTAAATATATATATATATATATATATATAATAATTACTATTATTATTTTACTTTAACCTCTAATACCTTTCATGTGTTGACTCATTCAACTTTACCTGTACCACTAAAAACTTTAGAAACAAACTTCTTTTTGTACTTTCTACTCATTTTCCTAACACACCAATTCAATGTGGAGGTACCTATAAGAGTCATATAAAAATTAAAATAGTAAAACTTTTATAACCAATCCATTATGTTCCATATCCAAAATTATTTATCCAATTTGGTCACTATAAGGGTTTCTAGGAGGGTTTTGACCAATTTACATTCTTAACGAAAGTTCATAAATATCTATTCCTCAATCCACTAAAAAATATTTGGAAATAATTATTAGGTAACCTTTAAACCTCTATAAAAGGTCTTGGGTCACCATGAAAACTATACACATGGTAGTGATCATTATAGCTTTCTACTCAAGATAGGAAACCTTCAATTTGCATGTTCATGTGTCCTTCAAATGTACTATATAGCTTTCTCTTCATATGTAGGACATAAAAATTGGTAAAAAAAATTGAAAAAAAAAAATGAATACCTCAATCCATGATTAAAATATATATTTCATCTTTAAATCTCACTTTAACTCACCAATTGGACCTCACTAGGTCACTATGCACACTAGGTCTAAGACTACAAGTAAAACCTTGAATAAGAAACCACCTTGAAACCAATTAAAAATATCTCACCAAATTAGGAAAAAGTGATACACCTTCATTCCATACTCCTTATCTTCCCTCCATGTTCTCCTTAGTCTCAACTTGCTTAACACACTAGGCTACCAAGCCTATGCCACCAAGCAAGGTTACCAAACCTATGCCGATCACACTTTGTCTTCTCTCCTTGACTTGTAGCACCAATAAAAATGCAATACACAACATGAAAAACCACAAAAAATTATTACCTTATCTCATATTCATTAAAACCTACCTTGCACACCTTCATGCTCAACCTCATCACCATCATGACATCACCACTTTATGATTACATTTTGAAATCAATGCATATGATATCATCCTTTGACATCAGTGATAACATACCTCCAATAGGTTTTCACTTAGTATCTAGTCTTAAAATTATTAATATAATACATCACCAATATCATTGAATATACTATTATTTTATTCCCAAACAACATCATTACATAATTTAGACTCATTTCATACCATGCCATTCTCATCACATTGTGTCTTTATGGAAGATTTATGTATAGATATAGTTTAAAATTAATTTATAGGAGAAAAATGAAGAGCATGTAATTACATTTTAGGATATGAGAGAATGTTTTCACACATTTTTTTACCATTATCCATTATATAGAGGGAGGGATGGAGAGAGAGATAGAATAAGGAATATCACTAATTAATTATCATTTTCCATATATAGAGAGAGAATAAATATCACATTTTTTCACATCATTTGAAATCTCTAGAGTGATAAGTAACATCACATTATTTCATATATTTGGAATTTATAGAGATAAGGAATACCACATTATTTTTTATAGTTTTTAATTTCTAGAGAGAGATAAGTAATATCTCATTCTTTTATATTATTTTCCATTTCTATGTAGGGATTATGCATTTGTATTTTATAATGGTTAATGAAGTGAAGTGTAGTGGAAAATTTTAGAGATAAAAAAGGTGTACTGAAGGATATTTATCACATTTTAAATTTTATGAAAATTAATGCATTCATTATAATTATTATGTATATTTATTAATTGAGGAATTCAAAGAATAAGTAAGGAAATAGGATATCTATTTCATAATTAGTGCATTAATTTTATTGCTCATTATAGCCTTCACTATTATAACAGTCCTCTTGATTTTCATAATTGGAATCAAAATAATTTCCTTCATAATAATATTCCTCATAGAAAAACTAGCATCATTAATTATACAAAAAAATTATTATTCCATTCATTATCATAAGCATTAGGCATGGAATACATAAAAACTAATAAGTCTATATGATGATAGATGCTATGTGTTTATAATTTATTCTAAATTTTATATTGATTATACCTTAATACATATATGAGATAGAGGCAAGGCTTAATCTTAATAGGTAAACACATATGGAAGTACTAGAATTTTGAAAATCAAAATCTTAGGGTTGAGGTCACTTCTAATGGGAAAATCAGAATTAAAAATTTCAAGTAAATTTGGGACCCTAGTGAAAAAGGATGGGGCCATAGAAAAACCTTGGGTTTGTAATGGTTCAAAAAATATATGGTTTCACCAATATGTTTTACCCTAATTTTTATATAAACTATAATATGATAAAAGCTATTATCTAATTCAAATTGATATTTAGAGAATTCAAACATATATCTAAATGTGAAATACTAAAATTGATTTAAATGAGTAAGTAAAACAAAGGGTTGAGTACATATATTTTCTACGTTACTAATTGACTATGACTATGTTCTAATAGTATGAAATAGATTGAAGTAGGCATGTGATTCATCAAATTTGGGAACCATATTTCTATTTGACTCAGTTTAATTCAATCAAATCTAGGTAAATATCAATTATAAATATTAAATTTTAGTGGTTGGTAGTGAATTATGATCAAATAATGGTCTACGACTATACAATCACATTTTCCAATCTCTAAAAGATTTATATGTGTGATGGAAAACTCTATATGCATGTAACCCAAAAAATTAGTCTATATCTAACTAAGAACCTATGTATGATTGTAAGGGATAAAAACCTACAAAAATTGGTAAAGTGTATGGGTTGAGATGAGCCTAATCACCCCATCCATGGTTGACCTCTACCTACATATATGATACTCCAAGGATAGAAATCAACCCACACATAGCTCACCCACATAGTGTTATTTTATAAGTGTGTTGTTTTACTATATGAATGAAACTTATTATTTGGATTTGATACTTGAAAATGGTTGATTTGACCTAGATTTTTTATGATTTACAATTTAATTTTTATTTATCTTAGTGATTGATTCAATATTTGGGAAAAATATTGATGATTTTATCAATGTGAAATAGTGTATAGATGTGTATATGATAAGTGACAAATTATTCTATAATGTGAGGCATTGATTTGTATATATATGAATCCAATTGGCCAAATTCTCATGTGTACAAAATTTTATTTAGATGGGTTAGACCTAAGGAAATATTTTATTTTAAAAATAATCCATTTAGGGAAGAAGGTTGAGAACATCAAGTGAAGGTTAATATTTACTAGTTATCTTGACCTAGTCTAATGTTACTAACCCATGCATGTGAAGATTTAAATGAGGGTCTAGGTATGCATTTTAATGATAATATACATGTTTTAAATATACATTGAGGTTCTTATATGTGTTTGAAATTAGAACTAAAGTAATACAATTATTAAGGTAGTATGTAAGTGTGAGAATATTAAGGGCTAGGACCATATTTGTGTGTACAAGTCATCTATGGTAGATATATGTTACATTTTTCATTTCCAAATAATTAATACCATATTTTAGTATCTAAAACATGAAATGACCAAATATTTCATGAGCATTAATTTATATCCAAATCTAGGGGTCTTAAAAACCATATTGATACTTATATATCATCTTTGACATCCTTAGAGGAGAAGCATAAAATTCACCTCATGAAATGGAATAGAATTTACCTTCCCAAAGTGAAATATGGTATAGGTATCAAGAGTTTAAAATAAATGAAAAATTTCATCATATAAAGAATGGGATAAATAATAATAATATAATACAACTTATTGTCTAACATCATTAAAGATAAATAATTAGACAATAGGGAGGAAAATAACTTTTGTATGCTTGTGGACCACCCTCAAGGTTCTATTTCTAGAATATTGTGGTGAAAATTAGTAAGATACTAAGCAAATGATGTAAATGTAATTTTATAAGGGGGATAAATCTATGATTTAGAAAGACATATGGATCGATAGTTACCCCTTGAACTTGATTAAACTTTTTGAATATAATTGAAAACGTGATTAAATAAAAAATTTGATAAAAGGTGACATATTATATTAAAAAGAGTCCCCAAGCACAATCATGGAGTGTAATAAATCTATTTCCTTGAGTGCTAATGATTTGGTCAATCTAACAAAAATTGAAGGAAGAGCTTAGAGGGTACCACATTAGTATATTTAAAAAGATAAAAATTTGGTATGGTCTATCATGAATGATAATATCTTTATTGTCACATTTAGTCACTTAATTAAGTTACATCCCACTCTAAGAGGCTTCTAATGGAAATTATTTTGGAACAAAAATTATTACCCCCATAATAAAAATACTTTCTTGGCTTGTTGTTTAAAATAAAACACTAAGAATGGAAAAAAAATGAGGAAGAATAGAATGGTTCTCAAAAATAGGTGTGTCTTGTGTGAGAGTAAGGAGGAGATAGTCTCCCACCTTTTCCTCTAGTGTCCCTTTGCTAGTAAGGACTTGGATTTTTTTTTTAACATCAATTTTATTTATGTCAAGCCTAACTATACTCTTTATCTCATTCAACAATGGGTTTTTCCCTACTCCTCCTCTCTTTTATTTTTTTTGATAATATCCATTCATCATTTTTTATAATTCTTACGGATGGAGATAAATAGAAGAGTTTTCAAAAATAATAAAACTAGTGTCATGAGGGTGATGATTAAGATCCAATCTCTACAAAATATAAATTTTAGGTGGTTAATAATAGGTTAAATGTAATTTCCAGGAGGAGGAAAAGGATTTAACTTCCAAATGGAATTTAGACTTGGATTAATTATATAATGGTGGATCCAATAATATTAAAATGAATGATATGATATGTCTTACACCCACTCCAATCAACTCAAATTAAATTATGATGGAGCATCTAATGGTAATATAGATATAGTGGGAGTAGGTGGAATTATTAGGGAAACAAATTGGAATTTTCTTGTAGTTTTTACTAAACCCATATATATTCAGTCCAATCACTTTGATGAAGCCTCAAAATTACTTGGTGGAATCTATTTGGGAAAAGATTTTGACTATAGGAAATCAATAATATAAGGGGATTCTCTCAAAAGAGTGAAATGCATTAGGAAATCCTTAACCGTTAGTTCGATGATAAAAATAATTATTAAAAACATTAGGGTTTTATAATAATTCATTTGAAGAAGTGTCCTTCAGGAAAACATATAGATAAAGGAATAGATTAGCAGATTGATTTACAAATTTTGGGGTGTTTAAGGATAAAAATATCAAATACAAAAACCCCCCAAGAAATTTAAAATTATATCCTTGAGATATTTAAAGATGAAGTGAAACCTTAAAATATTAAGGTGTGATATTATGGATCTTAATAATCACATGAATGAAATAAAACATCATTTCAATAAATATTTATATGTGGAGGGAGAGAGATTTCAAGATATTGATATAATTACTATGATTAGTTTCAAGCATGTGAAGATCCAAGTTAGTGTCAGTGAGTTTAATAATGTATTTGAAAGGATTATATCAGAGTTGAACCTAATAATAATCACTAATCACAATCAAAAATAATCTATGGACACCTTTAAAATATTTAAATTAATTTACCATGTAAAAGAGAGGCATGTCACTTTTAAGAAGAGACCAACTCCTTATCTATCATGAGTGGATATATATAAGAAAAAATCCATCTAATAGTGAAGATCAATAGGAATAATAAGGAATCATGGGTGATCTTGAAAATATGAGGGCTTGCATTGTTCATGAGAAGGTATAAGGCAAAAACCATATCATTTTTTATGAATTTTCCAAATCCTATAAAGTTTGATTTGTGTTAATGAGAGGCACCATAATGGATGTCTAGAAGTAATACATTGTGATTATAATAGTTATGTCTATGAATGGGCTAAAATATTTAAATATCAAATATGTAAAGAAGCTAAGATCGATAAGTTTTATCATAAAAAAGAACTCATTGATGACGTAAATGCTGGTGAAAGTATAGTAATATAATCCTTACCTTGTCCCTAGGCTAAATTAAGCCTTAAAATTATGAGATACATCACCTTAAATGGAGTTTTTATAGATCGTATTACTACTACTTTATGTTCATCAACAATTTTAGGCATAAGTATATTTTTTGTATTCCTTTTTATATGGTAATGTCTCTTGAGAGGTTAGTGTTAGATGTATATATAAGAAAAATAGATTTTCCTATCCACCAAGGATTAATCATTTTACTATTATAAGGAGCCATGCCATATATATCCCTTTGAAAATATATATTGGAACCAAATCCATAAGATATAACTAAAAATAAGGATGAAGAGGACCTTGCCTCTTATTTAATAGAAAAGAAGGGACATAGTACTAGGAGAATAAAAATAATTATACTTTATAGCCCCACAAAAATCAATAAGGAGGCAGATACCTATAAATATATCACTTCAAAACAAGGGAAATATTATTCATATAAATATAAACAAAAATTTAGAGGGAAGAATAGGATTAGGAAAAATCACTTTAGGAAGTCAAAAATAAGGTAACAAAAGATGACAATAGGTAGAGAATATTGATTCACCTATTCATGATTTTTATATTATTTACTACACTAGTGTGCATTATTTATACCTTAAAGATATATAATAGGTCCTATCAAAAAAAATCCCATAAGGATGATGCTCTTACATGAAAAAATTCAAAAAATTCTAGGGAGGTATAGTTACAAAACAAAATTGATAATCTATGAGAAGAAGGGTAAATAAAATATACAAATTCAAGGTGGTGAACCTAATGTAATGGTACAACTAGGGAGAGACATTGGAGGAAGATAATAATGAGTTGATAATGAAGGTTCAAGTCTAATTTAGGATTATGAGGCCCTAAAAAATAGAAAAATGAAGTATGAAAATAATCTTATAGATCTCAATGGAAAAGTGTAAAATGTTATCAAACATAGCACAAATACCATTCATAACTATGTCAATGATATCCCAAATTTTTAGGACAACTTAAGCAATACAAAGAGGTATTGATGGAAAAATCCAAAGGATGTCCATGGAAGATGACTAGGAACCACAACATTGAGGTGGATTTGAAAACCCATGAAATTGAATACCTATTTGATCATCTAAAACATATGAAGTAATAATGGGATGAGTTTAGATCCTTTAATATATTTGTTTATCCTAGTAATTGATTATGTTTGTCCTAAGTGGGAGGTATATGATATCCATTCAATTTGTTTTTTACTGGTCTTTTTTTATGGAAGTTAGTTCTATTTGGTTATGTTCATCTCATGGTTGACCATGGGGGTCATTTTTTTTCTTGTTTATTATATTTGGTTGTAAAAATTTTGGGTCCTTTGTTAACACCCCACATTTAACCTTATAAAACAAATTGATTACCTTATTAAATAAAGAGCCTGTTATTATATAAAAAGTAAAGATTAATTATAATAAGTGTGTATAAAATGTTAATATTAATACTATATATATATTTTCATGAATAATTATAAGATAAAATATATTATTTACATGTATATACATCAACCCTACACACACACACGCACGCGCGCGCGCACACACACACACACACACACACACATGCGCGCGTGTGCGCACACACATAATTAACATCCAAAATTTGGGGTCATTTGCTCATTTATTCTTGAATTAGATTATTTTACACATTTGATAACCCTATTCTCAAGAAAGGTAATAATATTGAGTGGAACAATTCTTGTCAACAAGCCTTTGACAACATGAATAAATACCTACATTTCATTCCTACTTTATTACCACCATATATAATTCACACTCTCATCTTGTGCACATCATCTACCCCTACCTTAGTTGTGGTAATTCTTCCATAATAAGATGAGTCCATAAATAAATATGTTATTTATTAAATTGGCCATAATTTTATATACTATGATACCCACTACACTAAGGTGGATCATGACTACGTCATAATCTACACTTTCATCAAAAAAAATTATCATTGCATGATTTATGAGACCACCTATGACATATTCCATTTAGACCATCTTCTGCATTTCTTAACTAACATTTTTTTTCCTAGAGATCAAATCAAATAGTGTAAAATACTCTTGATGCAATTTTACCTTATGAGTATTAATATATGTATATATATATATATATATATAGTATATTAAAGGTGTTATTGAGATGGTATAGGTGCATTAAAACGTTTATCAATGATCACTTTTCCTTATATATATATATATATATATATATATATATATATATATATATATATGTATATATATATATATATGTATATATATATATATATTTATATGTATGTATATATATATATATATATGTATATATATATATATATATATATGTATGTGTGTGTGTGTGTGTGTGTGTGTGTGTCTATATATATATATATATATATATATATATATATATAAGGAAAAGTGATCATTGATAAACTTTTTAATGCACCTATACCATCTCAATAACACCTTTAATATAATCTTCTAGATGAGGATTCCTTATTCATCAATGAAATTGATCAACTTGTTCTGCTTAAATACTACTTCCATAATTTCACGTCTGATATTGAGGTAAATTCCCTTAAAGGAATTAAAAATTTACCCTTTAAGTATTAAAATATACAAAATATACCTTAGAATAATTACCTAAGGTCATCGTTGATTGGCATGAGGATACTTAGACACTCCATTTTGATGAAGCTAGGTGCCTTTAGGGATCCAAGGTAGGATGTCTCGTCATGAATTGTTATGTTAAAATAATTTATTTATATTTTTATTGATATTACTAATAACATGGTTTAATATGAATCTCTCATCCTTGGGATGAAAAAAAAGATAAATTTAGGCATTTCATACTTACATGATTTAGTTAATTAGTAGCTTATATGTTTCCAAATAAGTGGTTCTTATCAATTCAAAATATAAAAAATTATATCATATCATGATCTTTCTAATAATCTTGAAAAAATTGGTGGATAAAAAATTATATCATATAATGAAATTATTAATAATATTGAGAAACCAATTATGGAAAAAGAGTTAGATCCCAAAGTTAAAGATCATATAGAGATTGAATTAGTAGAAGTAACGGACCAAGATCAGTAATAAAGAGGATATGAAAATATTGACAATAGGATCCTTGAGTTTCAACCTAAAAATCAAGTCATGAATTATGAGACATATATAGTTAATATGAGAAACATATCTTCTTATGATAGATCAAAGAAAGAATATTATGATAAACCTGATTTGGGGGATTGGGAGACTAATCCCACCCTTAATGGTGGAGTAGATGATAATGCTTGGAATTTTTTATCCTATAAGAAAAATAAACCCAAGAGAATAGTTCATCTTAGTGACATAGTGACTAGGATCACTATAGACATGGAGATGGTTAGTTATAAATCCTAATATATGGTGTGGTTTTATTGATTAAATGTTGAATCTTCATTGTGTCCTTAGTTTGTATTTTTATGATTAGTTTTTTTAATTTCTTGTTTGATGTGGCTATAAGGGTTTGTTGATTATTAAAGTAATTATATCTAACATTTTTCCTATTTGAATTTCTATTGAATAGTCAATTCTTATGTTAGTAACTTTTTGATGTGGTACTCTTAACTATTTGTGGAAGGTTTTCTAAGGTTTGGTCTATTTTTGGGACCATTTTATCTAGTTGGTTTTAGGTCATAGTGTTTTCTACTGGTAGAGGTGTTTTATGTGATTTGGTATTCTTATATCTTTTTTCTCCTGTATTCATGGATATGGGTCCTTTCAAAACCCTCAATTTTAACCTTAATAAAATAATAATAGCAATAAAATTGATAAATATTTTATGTATTTTTCCATTGAGTCAATCCCATGAGATAAAAAATATATTGTAGATTTATTAACTTTTCAACTTGCCTCTTTCATCCCACTACAGGATATGCAATTCCTCATACACATGATAAACTCCCATTCTATCATAACACCTAGTGGTGATTATATTATTTTACACATAGAATTTGTCACTAATCAACAAATCTCATGGTATAAATATATCATCTAATTTTTAAATCATCATACTTATCCTCCCAAGGTTGATTCCCATGAAAATACCAGACTCCATAAACAAGCCCTTATATTCATCCTTAGGCATAATATATTTTACTATCATAATAATAAAGGCACCCTACTCTATTGTGTTACTTAATAATAAGTTATTTTATTCTTTTTGAGCATTTGCATGGGGGAATTTTTTATGTAAACTATAGTAGACATCATAAAATATAAATATTTCTATGTATGGGGTCTACCCTTAAAAATATTAACATCACTTTTTCAAAGAAGTGTAACTCTTTCTATCCCTATGATGATATTTTTTAGTATCCTAAAACCAAGATTTAATCTATTGATTATCATTGGCCATTCTATATGTGGGAATTATAACTCATTAAAATTTTTCCTTGATCACAAGATGGAAATGTCTTCATTATTACCACCACTAAGTACTTTACCAAGTGGGTACATTATTAATGTTACTAGTGTCACTATTTCCAAATTAATTATTATTTATATCATATCCTTTTTTATTCCTCACATCATCATATCTAAAAATGATGGGAGTTTAAAAAATAGGGAAATGAAGTAGCTTTATCAAAAATTCATAATTATGAAAAAAATTTCCACACATCATAATCCTTAATGCATCAAATAACTCGAAGTAAAAATAATAATAATTAATAATATATTTAAAAGGATTATTATGTATTATTGTTGAAAATAACATATTAACATTTACCCTATACTTTGGGCCTATCATACTAGTGTCATATTTCCACTATGGAAACTTCATCTCTCTAGTATACAAATCTGAAGTTGTATTAACACTAGGGGTGGAGTTACCTTATTTGATAATTTATTTTCATGCAATAATTCTTGTTGAGCTCAACATACCCCCATTTCTAGAAATTAGAGACCCTTGTGCATAATTTGAACCTTAACACTAAAATCTTGATATTTTGTACATTATTAGAATTAGAAGATCATCCATGCATGATAAAATTTGACCATTTATTCATGGTTTTGATTTAACCTTTCCTAATCTTATTAAAAATTGGCCTTCATGTCTTAAGTTGTATGTTTCATGTAGCTTGAATTAATGGATCATAATGGGATTTTCACAATTTTATCCTCATTTAGGATTTCACTAGCCTTTGGTCTATGAGAACTCATAGTTGGATTCATGTTCTAAAACCTTCCTTAAAAAAACCCTTGATTCAAATTCAAATTTGGTGGGATCAAATTTGGAAATAATATTTTTAACTTGTTTTAGACTTAAACCTAATTTTTATGCTAAGTCTTGGTCATGATTTTAGAATGACCAAACCTTAGCCTAAAAATCATGCTTGGTCCCTTTATATTTCCCCCTTATATTTTATTTATTTTAACAAAGTCTAACATTTATGTTTACAGAGTTCTTTATGTTCCTAACTTGGTCCTATTTTTTATGTCATGTGGTCCTCTTTGTTACATACTTAGCCTAAAGCTTTAGTCCTAAGGCCTAGTTCATGTTTATTAACATGAATTGAGACCTTAGTCCTAAAACTTTAGCCTAAGTTCCTATATCAACCTAAGCCCTAACTTAAACATATTAATTATTTATATAATTGATGACTCTCACTTCATCATGGATTATGATCAAATGATGTGAAATAGACCCAATAAATATAAGTACTTGATCCATCAAACCAATCCATGTGACCACAAGGATCATGATCAATGATCTACGCTTAAGTGATACCAATGATTGGATGACATGTGATCACCTTCAATATTAAATGGGTCCCATTTTATTAAATATAAACTTAGCCTAAATTTTACCCTAAGATCTCATTATATTTATTAACACAACGAAACCTTAAGATAATAATTATGCTACAACTAAAATTATTCAAAAGGAGCCAATAATATGAAAGTATCTAGATCATGATCAATGATCCATGGTTTCTTAGACAAATAGATTTGATAGATCGAATTTGGTGTTGAAATGTCAAAGGCCTAAGAAATCCCCATGAGGATGATAAGTGTCACCATCTCAGAAACCCAAATCTCTATCGACACTCTATGAACCCTTTCCAAGGTCAAACTTAGTCAAAAGATGAGGATTCCCATGGAATCACCATGTGGAACTCTTGAATTTAAACTTAATGTTAAAAAGGCCCCATGTATTAAAATATATATTTAACCTATGTATTTACCCTAAGGATTATTATATTATTTAAATACAATAAAACTTAGGCTAAAACCTTTAGTTATCACTGTAATATTCAAAGGGACCCACTTTATTATTCTTTAAAAACTTAGGCTTTTAATTTAGTCTAATTTTCATACATGTTGATCAATGAGATAACTCAATCCTCTTCATGACTGCAACAACCAATGGCATGTATGTGCTCAGATTTTGATCAATGGTTTGCATTTGGTTGGGACAAAAAAAATTAATGGAGCATGTTAAATCCAATATCTATAGAACTAATGACCTTAATCAACTTAAATTTGATGTTCTCACAAACAACATTCAGTGCTCACAAGGCCATCATTGACATCCATGAGCTTGTCAAATTTAATCTCATTGATCATCTTACTTAACCATAAGAATACATTTTAAAATGGTGCTAAAATATTATTAATTATTTTAAAATTCAATGGGACCACCCTTTGGAAAATATAAAAACACTTAAGGTCTTTGAACTTTAATGATAAAATGATCTTTTGGTCTACTATTTGTAGGCATAGAATTAATCTAAATCTCTATCCTAAGGTTTTAATTTCATTTATTTTAATACAATAAACCTTAGGATAAATACTTATATTATGTCCTTATTCCATAAAACTTATCTTAAAAGTTTTAACATAATGTTTTTCCACATTTTTCAACATGATAAAACCCTAGGTTGAAACCTTACATTATATCCTTCTAGTGATTGGGTCCCATTTTTACATATTATAAAAATTATCTTAAATATTTTAACCTAAAGTATATGTCATTTTATTAACACAAAATAAACATTAGCCTAAAAGATTTAGCATAAGTCTATTTTATATCTTGATGCTAATTAAAATTCATGTACTTTGTAAGATTGATGGCTCACTGTTAATCAGAGAAAGATGATAAGATGGAGTGAAATCAACAAGGAACATTCTATATAACCTCTAAAGATATATGGGATCAATGCATTATGAGCATGAATTAACTACACAAATAATAGAATGTAGAGCCTAGAAGGGCCACGAAGGTGCCAAATGGCACAATTATGGAGCCTAATACAAATTCAGCCAATAATGTGCATGCCCTAGGATCATGATCAATATTTCATGTTGATATATGGATAAATATCCAATGGAACGAGGTAGAACAAGGATTTTGAATTAAAATGGCTAGTTATTTTAAAGAATTTATGGAAATACCATGAAAGCTACCAAATGGATTACACATAGGTACCACACAAGCATAAAATGATAAAATCAAAGATTTGGTGGGAACAAAAGGGAAAGGGTATAAAGATAGGGGTCTAAATAAAATCTAATAAATGAATTCACCTAATTTTTAGCTACCATTATCATTGAAGTTGCAAAAAATCCCTAGCCTCTATGGAAAACCCTAATTTGAATTGTAATCAATCACAGTCAAGCTAAAACTAGTTTAATTGTTATCTAAGTGAGAACATTCAATAAGAGGCTACTTATAGACCACTAACAAGAAGTTTTAAATTATCATAGTTATTTAAACTCATAAATAGTAGTAAAGGGATGACACAAAATTGTATTTAGCTTCAGACAATGAGGGAAGAGTATTCAAGGATACTAATTTTGATGCTAAAAAATCAAACATTGGAAATAGAAATTGGTCTAATATTTTTTGGACTATTGAAGCAATGCAATACAACACAAGTGAAGAGTATAATAATGCATCAATCCTCTAGATATACAATTACCTAGTCTCCATCTAGATGACCACTCCTAATTATGTTGTTATAAAACTTAAAATATTACACTGTATTGATGTTATTGCCCCCATTTTCATAGATCATAAAATTTATTAAGATTGTATAGTTAATGAACTTAATTAAAAAAAAGTATCATATATTTCTCCCTGGAATTTGAAATATACTATAACTTATGCAAGCCCCAAGTGGACATTCCTAAAATTAAAGCATGGACTAGTAAAAATGATTTGAACACCAACCTTTCCCAAGGGTTGCTTATTAGAACCCAAGTGATCTAAGACCCCATTGGAAAGATCATAATTATCTAATTTAGGGAAGGAATTATATTAATCATGACCTTATTGAATACAATATCTAGGGCCCCTTCTACCACACATGTTAATAAAATCTAGGTGCCTTATGTATACTTCATGGTAGAGAAGGGACTCGCTCTCATAATAGGTGAGATTAAATTTTTTTTGAAACAACAATTTTCAACCATGAAGAAGAAAATAATAATCCAATTCTTCATGATTCCATCTTGGCCACCACCAAAATCCCTGACATAAAGAATTGGTCACCTAATGACAGATAGATTATTTCCCATCACTATTCCAAGTTACACATATTTAAATATAGACACAATGTAAAATTCATTTGTGATTATGTATATCTAGCTTTTATATAATATATTATAGGAATCCTCATGGCCAAGGTAATCCCTCTAGTTAATAAATATGTAGATTTGATTGGAGATATCTAGTTATATCTAGATTGCATAGTGATTAGAATATAAAGGACCTTAGTTCATCCCCTTAAGCTACCAATCCATGTGCCAACCAAATTGGTAGAACAAGAGGTTTCATACCAAATTTTAAATGGTATATATGGTGTGTGAAATTAGAAAAGGAAAGGACTCCTTTACTCCTTTCTTTTCACCATTAGTAGGACTATGTTATAGAATTGGGAGCATGTAGATGTCATCTCCAAACATAAAGACTCTTTTAACTTATAGTTGGATGATATGAGGTAGTGGGACCCTCATGATAGGGTAAATAAACATCTAAAATCAGAAATAATGGACTACCCCTATGAGCATAAGCTTGGTGTTCATGACATGATGTATATTAGGGCCACCAATTCCATGGAACTGTTGGCTAGGTTAAATAAACATAATATTAGGATTGAGCTTAGGCTAGCTAGGGATGTAAAACTTGGTGAGATGTGGTATATGTGGACCTTATAATACCATTTATTTCTTGGACCTTATTCTAGTCCCCCTCTAAAATAACCACTATAAAAACCTCAAGCACAAGTTACATAAGAACTCTAGATGTTAGGTTGTGGAGCTAAAAGCTTCACCAGGATGCAAACAGGAGAAGTTACGGAGGTTACGGAGAGTTGCATAACGAGTTGTAGGGAAACTAACATCGGTCTGATCAACTGACATTGGTCAGATAGCAGTGAAGTAGTAACCGACATCAGTTACCAGTCGGCTAACATCGGTCATGGAGGAACCGACGTCGGCAGCCTATACCTGAACATGCAATTTGTATGTTCATTCTGGAGAGTCTATTTTTGGACGGTTAGTTTGCATGTTAAAGGCTAGCTGTAGTCTTGAGTTACGCATCTAATTATTGTAATTAAGATAGTCTAATTATTATAAGCATGAGATATATATAATAGACTCATGGGTTGTATTGTAAACTTGTGCTAGAGAGTAAGAGAGCAAAATAAGCTCCTTCAGAGAGAGGTGAGCAATGGTGTGTTCCTCCTAGTGCCACAATACCAAGGTGGGTGCTATTTTGGAGAATCAAAAGGGTTCTTCGTATATGTATGATCTTGGTCAGCAGGTGAGCATGGCTTCTATTGGAGATCTACATTGGTGAGTAAGGTCTAGTGATTTGCAGGTAGCAGCAGAGAGCAAGAGATCTACTTGGAGTACGGTTGTGTACTTGGTGTACTAGAAGTGTTGTTACTGACTGGTTGGAGAGGTGAACATCAATTCTATATTTGAGCTGATTATTGGGACCGAGAGAGAGAGGGAAGAAGGTCTTGAGGTGTGGTGAGCCTTTGAGGTGGAAAAAGAAGTGGCATCTTCTTTATTGTATATTCTTCTGAGTGATTATTAATACAATTGTGTATTGTCTCTCATATTCCTGTGTTGTTTCATATTTCTAGTTACTTATTGATTCTGGTATAATTCCATGTTTAGTTCCTAATACAAGGTAATCATATATGTGCTCTAATTAAGGAGCAAGATCCTGACAAGCTGGTATCATAGCTTTTGGTTGGGTTACTAACAGGTGGTTTTAGATCTAGATAGTGTGTGTTGATTACAGGTTACTCACAGGGGTTTCTGATTGAGTGGGAGTATAGCAATGACAGAAGAAAGTAATCTACGAATGGAGAAACTGAATAGCATGAATGGTCTGATTGATGGAAAGAAAGAGCAGGGAAATAAAGATTGTTGGTTGGTAGCAGATCAGTAGGGAGGAGCAAATGTTGCAGGGGAAGTTGCGCAGGATGTTTTGGATAAAGTAGAATCTTGGTTTACATATTCTTTTGCCTCTTTCCATGTAGCTCAAAATAGAGAATCTTTTCATGGGTATGTCTTTGGAGACTTTGGAGAGATTTATTTAGGAGCTAGAGAGCCTTGTCAAATAATTGGCAAAGGGGAAGTGAAGCTAAAATTGCAGATGGATAACACACATGTGTTGAATGAGGTTATGTAGGTACCAGTCTTGGAGATGAGTCTAATTTCTTTAGAAAAGTTAGGTGATGGGAGAAGCACAGTAACTCTCACAGTGGATGTACTTGAATTAGACGGTGGTAAGAAATTAGGTATCCTTTATCTATCTACTTATATTAATGATTCACCTTTTGTTATAGAGATGTGGCTTTGTAGGCTTGGTTACATATGTAGGAGGGGAATGCATGTTATTAAGCAGAAGACAGATATCTCTGACAAACTTAAGAATTGGAAAGCCTTGGTGTTCATGGAGGAGATGACGGACATATATCAACAGAGTGGACTAAATTATTTTGAGCAAGGCTGTATTGATATGGACAAGGGTTTGACCCAAAAGGAGCTCATAGGTAAAAATTCACCACTCACAGGTGAACACAGATACCGGCATCGATCAGACGGAACTGACATCGAACAGATAGGCACCGACATCGGTCATGTGTAGATCAATAGAGTTGGTGGTGTCAGGAAGTAGGAACTGACATCAGTCATATAGTGACCGATGTTAGCAAAAGGTACACCAGTGTTGGTCAGATGACTAACATTGGCAAATAGGGTCAGTCGCAGAGAACCGATGTCAGTCAGGAGCAGATTGGGAGATGGCTGAGATTGGTCACTAGAACGGATATTGGGTGGACAACACGCTGTCAACAAGTCTCAAATGCTCATATGGAAGTCAGAAAGGGTAAGTGAACCTCATATTCATTGTTCACCTTCTTTATATTGTTTACTAATGGTTGAGAACCAGGAAGATGTGAAGAGGCAATGCAAGTAGAATCCAGATATAGTGGGAGCTTGGCATAGATGAGGAGTGTGAGTCCTTGGAGAAGAACCAAACAAGTATTGTTGGTAGAGTTGTTAGTTGGAAGAAAGCACTGACAGACAGATGGATTCCCAAGTTAAAGAAGAGAGTGGATGGATACATGAGATGGAAGGCCAAGGTATATGGTCTTGAGGAAGCTGCAAGATAGTGGTACAGGTTTGATAGGTGGATGACAAAGCAGGGCTTCAGTCAATGTTAGTGTAACTATTGTGTTTGTTCTTACTAGGTAGATGATGAGTCATGACATTAACCTGTTACTCTATGTGGATGGTTTGCTAGCAAATTTGTACATATAGGGTTTTGCTGAGCTAAGGGTAAGGTTAGTTCAAAGGTATGTCAAGGGAATTTAGAGAAATGAAATTCTTTAGCATGAGAGACATGGAGATTCTATCTCCAGTGGGAGCTGATGTGAAGATGGTGTTGGTGAGGTTCATGATGTAGAATGTAGAATCGGTAAGCACACCAAGGGCTGGATAGTTCAAGCTGAGCTTAGAACAGGGTTTGAAATCACATGAGGTCTAGTGTAGACCTGATTTTTCCCAAGCAGTGGGAGCTGTCAGAGAATTTGGATCCAATTCAGGGAAGGTAGATTCTCAGGTACTTGAGAGGGACTAGTAGCAGGTTAACATGTTATGCAGGGTCAAGGTCTTCACTACATGGAGTTTTAGGTTTGGATGTGGCAGGTTACTTGGATGATAGGTGTAGCATCACAGGATGTGTGGTGGTTCATCTTCAGGACTGATCTTGAAGAGGGATACAAGCCAAGGAATAATTTAGATGGTGTACAAGGATAGGTATAGGTGTAGTTGTTTATCTCCAAGTGGGAGATTGTTAGGTTATGGAGCTAAAAGCTTCACCAGGATGCAAACAAGAGAAGTTACAGAGGTTACGGAGGTTGTGGAGAGTTGTAGAATGAGTTGTAGGGTAGTCAACGTTGGTCTGATCAACTGACATCGGTCAGATAGCAGTGAAGTAGAAACTGACGTTGGTTACCAGTCGGCTGACATCGATCATGGAGAAGCCGACATCGGTAGCCTGTACGTGAACATGCACTTTGCATGTTGATTTTGGAGAGTCTATTTTTGGACTATTAGTTTGCATGTTAAAGGCTAGCTGTAGTCTTGAGTTACGCATCTAATTATTGTAATTAAGATAGTCTAATTATTGTAAGCATGAGATCTATATAATAGACTCATGGGCTGTATTGTAAACTTGTGCTAGAGAGTAAGAGAGCAAAATAAGCTCCTTTAGAGAGAGGTGAGCAATGGTGTGTTCCTCCTAGTGCCACAGTACCAAGGTGGGTGCTGGTTTGGAGAATTAGAAGGGTTCTTCGTATATGTATGATCTTGGTCAGCAGGTAAGCATGGCTTCTATTGGAGATCTACATTGGTGAGTAAGGTCTAGTGATTTGCAGGTAGCAGCAGAGAGCAGGAGATCTACTTGGAGTACAGTTGTGTACTTGGTGTACTAGTAGCGTTGTTACCGATTGGTTGGAGAGGTGAACATCAATTCTATATTTGAGTTGATTGTTGGGACCAAGAGAGAGAGGGAAGAAGGTCTTGAGGTGTGGCGAGCCTTTGAGGTGGAAGAAGAAGTGGCATCTTCTTTATTGTATATTCTTCTGAGTGATTATTAATGTAATTGTGTATTGTCTCTCATATTCCTGTGTTGTATCATATTTCTAGTTACTTATTGATTCTGGTATAATTCTATGTTTAGTTTCTAATACAAGGTAATCATATATGTTCTCTAATTGAGGAGCAAGATCCTGACACTAGAAATAGAAATTAGAAGAAAGGCCTAGTGAAGGGGCATCTTCTTTTGCCCAACCTAAAATTATAGAGTCCCTAATTGATTTCCTTAACATGATTGCACCATGCCCAAGGGAGACAATGGAAGATGAAATCAAATTACTTGATGAGGCATATGAATTAGATGATGAATAAGAATAAATTGAGGAGCCTCAAGCCCAATCCAAGAAAGTAGAGTAGTAAAAGGGGAAGGAAGTTTCTTTGGACCTTGTTCTAGCTACACCCATTTAGAATAGGAGGATTAGTTGGCATTAGTCCCAATTGGAAATAAGAATCCAAAGTTAACCTTAACTCATCCTTTGAGTAAAATTAACTTATTTATTGATGAAAATCCCATTCATGGGCCAGTCATCCATGAATGGTTCATGTATGGGAAGATGCAAAAGATCCCAACCTTACAACATTTATGTGCCATGAAATCAACCTCAATTTTCAAGATGAGCCAAAACCATGGATAGTGGATATGATGAAAGAAGAGGAGGAAATAAGGATTAACACCCTTGGGGGGTTAAGTGGAACTTAGGTGTACACTCCTGGAGCATCAAGTAGAACATAGATGGAGATTATTGAACCTCTAAACATCACATAGTAGTAGAATTGGAGAGGGTAATAATAAAGAAGACCATGGTTGGGAATGAAAAGTTTAATTTTTAGAGAGTTGAACCTTTTATAAGCTTAACTCTAGTATAGGGTTAGGTACTAGGTGAACACCCAATCCATGAAGAATACATAGTTGGAATAGATGATGCACATTTAGAGAAACTAAAATTAGGAATCAAAGGCCTATATAAAAAGATAGAGAACCTATAAAAGGAAAATGAAAATCTTGAGATATAGGACGTTTTTTTAGTTCCTGAAGAAATGATAAATATGTTTAAGGAATATTTTTATGATATGTTCAATTCCTTTGAGGAGATGACGATAAGGCAAAGTCTACTATCCCATGGAGATGCAGTAGCCAAGGGTTAAATATCCCAATGGTAGAATTCAAAAGTCAAAATCAAGGAACTAATTAACATAATGGTTGAGGACTAGATCCCTAGCTTTAGGACCACTATCCTAGGCCATTTAAATGTAATTATGGGAATAATTGTTGACAAGATCCAAGGTCTAAATACATGGTTAAGGAACTTGGAGAGGCTCCTGAGGGATAAAGAACTAATAGATAGAAGTAAGAAACTTTTTGGAACCATGTTTTCCACACCTACTACACTTAGCTCTTTAGGTATCATTACAAATGATGAGTATAAGAATAGGGTTACCCTAGTTATGTAAGAGGTTATGATCAAGAGTCAAGTCCAATCTAGGAGTGATAATAGTAGGGTTATGGGCATGATCCTGACTTTAGGAGAGAATTTTTTTGAGGTAAGGAGTATCATGGAATCAATTGTGAGGAATGATTGAGATTTTGATAACTTAGTAGAGCAAGAGGATGAATTCCTCTTAGAACTATTTTTTAATATAAATATGGTTTATGAACAACATCGAAATGACACAAATATTCTTTAAGAATTATAGGGGAGTTCTTCATCATAGGGCCCACCTGCTAACTATTAATATTCTACTTTTGTAAGAAACTTTGTAATATTCAAAAGTAGAATATTATTTTTGTAAAAGCATGCACTAGTTTGTTAGCACATTTACCTATAGGTAAATTAAATTTGGAAAAGGAATGTATTTTAGAACTTTTGTAAATATTACATCTATCCTTACCTTTTTACATTTGTAATCTCATGACTGATCGGTGTACTTCCTTAGTCTCCTATAAAAGGAAATGTTACCATTTTGTAAAGAGAGAAAAATTTTGAGGAAAAAAACTTGGTGTAAACTTTGAGTAATTAATACAATCAAGGAATTCTAGAAAGATTTTCCAATATTGTTTGTGTGTTTGTTATTATGGTTTCTTTCTCAACTATATATTTGGATGTTCAGATCTAAATGGTTTTCATTCATTCTTGATGTGCGTATATAAATGTAGAGTTGTTAACTTATGATTATGCTAGTTTAATTTTTAGATATTAGGTTCATTTCACTTCCCCTACTTCTCTTGTAGATGTGTTAATGCAATTTTCTTGTGAAGCAAATCTTTAAATTGAATCTGGTTTCTTATTTTCATTATTCTTTCCTTTCTTTAGATATTTTCCTAGTACATGGTGGGATATGTGTTATAGCTATTTAATGTCATGTATCAGTTTGAATGTATGTATTAATGAAAATCTAAACTTTATCATAATGTTTGGACTAAAAATTAGAATACCTTATTTATATAATACCCATCCTTTTGTTTTTTCTTTAATCAAATCACTTTACTTTAAGCTTCACTATAAATATTCATCTAGATTAGTCTTTAGTTTATAACTTGATCATTAATTCATTGTTAATATCATAGATATCTTATATTTCACTTAGATTAGTCATGGTAGCTCCCAACTACCAATTAATATAAATATTGTGGAATATTTTATTGCTCTACCACTATTTCACCATAGGTAACCAAATTACCCTATCATAATACTCATGCTTTGAATTACCTAATTTCTAAAATGATAAGTGTTATTTAGACACTATTTTCACCTATGATACATCTAGAGGAATCAACAATATGATCTCCACTAGCACTAAAAGGAGGGCCATCCTTGTGAATTTATGGGATCTTTGCTAGCTTTGGTGTGTTTTGATCAAATATTAGTGTTATCTTTACACATTTGCATAGTTATTTGCTCAAAAGTGTAAATATCATTGATATTCATGGTCTTTCACCCATCTTTGTACTTCCTTTAGATAAATATCAAGAGTCTTTGAGGATAGAAGCTTAATTCTAGTAAACGTAGCTTGAGATATAAGAATTCAAAGTATTTCAGGTTAAAATAGCTTGTTTTGATCAAATATTGGTAGATATTTTACATATCTAAGTTCACTTGAGATTAGAATTGTAAATATTATTCATAGTTACCTAATTGGACATATCTTTGAGATAACTTGGTTAAAGGTTGATTTCCTTTGTTGTTTTTTACATAAATCTTTATAAAATTTACTTAATGTTCAAGTCTGATCCTTGTTCCTCATAAAGGTTGATTTCACACAACATATTTCAAATAGGATCCAAATTCCTCAAGATATAATTTCCAAGAATTTGGACAAGATTTCATTTAGAAACAAGAGAACCTTTGTTGGAACTAGAAATCCATAGAAGGGTAAGATGAGACAAAGGTAGACATAGAGGTTCAAAATATTTAATGACTTTACCAATCCAAGGTACTCTTGCATTAAACCTTCAACAAGGTATGGATTGGTTAGGAATATCTCTTATTAACATGCAAGGTGTGGTTCATGACCTTCCTCATAATCTAGAAAAATATTTGCCAACTTTTAGTCCTAGTGGTATTGTGATAGTGGAAGAACATGTTAAATATTTCAAAGCTACATTAAGATTGCTAAATAACACTAATGAAGATGTTATATGTAGTTTTTTTCCTTTCACATTTATGTATGCTTAAAATGAATGGTTGTTAAACCTACCTCAGAATTGCATTACCACTTGGAATGAATTCACTAACATTTTCATTGACCATTTTGGAAAAATCATTAGCCCTTGTGTCTTGTACTAATAGTTCACCACCCTCAAAAGGGATGCCAATGAACCTATACGAGATTTTAATGCTAGGTTTTAGAAGATGTAAAATAGAACCATTGACCCTTATAAACCTAATAAGGAATTAACCTTGGAAATCTATAAAGATGCTCTTGACCCCATGACTTCACTATTCTTAAAGAGGGGTTTAAGTCCTATGAACACACTAGCTTTACCATATGCTAAGGATGTGATCGTTAATGACAAAATAAAAACTCAAGGTTACATGGCCTACTCTATTCATAATGTTAATCCACATATGCCTACCATGAATGTCTTTCCCAATAACAATAAGAACATGCCTACTCTCAACTAGCTCCCAAATCTAAACCAATTGCCTTTAAGACATGCTACTCCTAATGATAATTTGGGGTTATTAAACAAACTTTATATAAATAGACTTAATGAAAATGATTAAAGGGAATTAGTACCAATGACTGGTACCAATAACAATCAAGTTCATGATTTATAATCCTCCAAAAATGAGAATGAGTCTATTCTAAAAATGGTCAAAAAACTGAGCACTAACTTCATTCAGCTTGAAAAACAAGTTGGTAATACTAGATAGAATTATGGAAGGAACTTATCTTTCCAAAGATTCAATAGGCCAAATAATTGATTTAATAATGATAGTTTCCACAATGATAATAATAGTGAACCATACTCTAAAAAAAATACTATGGATATTAATCTTATTGATATTACTTTGCCTGATTATTATAGAGTCCATTATATTGCTAAGCATGGTGAGATTGATTGTATTGAGTTATACAAATATTTTGAGTCATTTAAAGAATATTTTGAAACTTTTGAGGTAGTGCCTAATAAGGATAATTTTATAGGTACTTCAAGATCCAAGGCTACTGACCAGACCTTCATGGTCAAAATGTCTGATTTCCCCTTCTATGAAGACAATGAACTTGATGGTGTTCCTAAAGAATTTCATACCTTCCAATAGTTCCTAAAGAAGACATATCCCCTAAGTAATAGAGAATATAGGTAACCTTTTACTACTTATACTCCTCCAAATAACTTTGGTACTCCTTTAGATACCACTTTAGATAATAATCTAGAGCCTCCAAAGGGAAGTACTTCTAGGCCTTGTACTGATACTTCGATTTCTTCCAATAGGGATGGTTATAATATTGTAGACGACATGAATAAAATTAAATATAATATTACTATACATAAACTAACATAGATAACTAGGCAAAGGGATGTATTGTTAGAATCTTTATCTAATAAATCTAACAAGATGTCGAAAATCGATAATGCAAATGTAGCCATGTACAAAGATAAAATAAAGTCCCCACCCTTCTTGCTCATAGTAAGAATATTTGGTAATAAATTTCATAATTATCTATTGGATTTTAGTGAATCTATGAATATTATGCTTGTTGGTGTTTTTAATCAACTTGGTTTAACTCCCATTAAGTGTGATAGGGTTGTCACCCAATTAGATATGTCCAGGGTCAAGGTCATTAGAGAATTGTTAAATGTCCAAATGTAACTACATTCTAAGATAAGATTCCATTAGTTTATAGATATCCAAATGGTATATATTCCTGATGCATATGGACTAATTTTAAGCAGAGAACGGACAAAGGCTCTAAATGGATATATGACCATAGATTGTTCACACCTATGGCTACTTTGGAAAGGAGTTCCAAACTATATCAGAGTTGAAAGGAAGCTAAGAATGAAAGACATGATCATTAAATATAATGTTGTCAATGAAAATATCAACATAATTAATTTTGATTTAAGATTTTTCACCCTAGAAATTGCCAAAGTATATGACCCTAAAGCTTCTCATACTTTTCCTAGACTATGGAACATGCATTTTGATGGGGCCAAGTATAAAACTAGATCTAGGGTAGGCATTGTTCTAAATAACCCTAATGGTAAGAAGTACCAAGCCTCTTATGATTCTAATTTCCATGTACTAATAACTTTTGTAAAATATGAGGCTTTCATCTTAGTTCTATAGTTTTCCATGAAGAACAATGTCAAGGAGATACTAGTATATGGTGATTCAGAATTGGTAGTTAATCAAGTGAGAAGAAAGTATCAATGAAAAATGTCATACCTCAAGAGGTACAAGTTTAAATTATAGGATCTAGTTGAAAATTTTAATTGCTTCAATATTGTTTCTATCTCCAGGGAAGAAAATAAATATATTTATTAGATAGACTCTATTGTAACTAATCTCATGTGTAGACAAAATTCACCAAACTTTAGCATTAAATTGATACTTTATCCTTCTATCTCAAATAATGTAAACCATATGTAGGTCTTTAGTGATAACCAATAGATTCTAAACTTCATGACTAGTTTAGGATCATTTGAGGCTCAAATCGATGATCAAGTTGATTAAAATGCATTTAGAAAAGGCATGTTTGATGGCATAGTCATTCAGTTGAATGAAAATAAGATCCCTAATGGGATGATTACCATGGAAAGATAATTTTATCAAGACAAGCTAGTTTAAGCCTCTAACATTCCTAAAGTGAGTGGAAAAGATTATAATGTGGTTGATCTTGGACCTCAAGATCAACCTTAGTTCGTCAACATTGGAAAATACAAATATGTCAAGCCTAGTTTTATGATGACTTAAAAATATTTAATCCAAGAGTCATCACCCATACCATACCTCTCAAATAGAGTTGTAAACACTTTAGGCATAACCAAAGGCTTGTAAATCATGTCTTAAAACCCATGATTTTCAAGGAAATCAAGAGGTTGTTAGATGCTATAATTGTACTTCCCATTAGGAACTCTACTTGGGTTACCAATTTGGTGCTATTTAGGAAGACAAAAGGTGAAATAGACTATGTATTGATTTATAAATCTAAACATAGAATCTAAAAAGGATAATTATCCTCTTCCCTCTCTTGACCAAGTAATACAAATTGTTTTTGGTTCAACCATGATGTCTTTTCTTGATGGATTATTAGGGTATAATTAGGTGTTGGTAGATAAAGAAGACATAATTAAGATATAATTCACAACTGAGTGGGGCACCTTTAGTTATAAAAGAATGAATTTTGGACTAATAAACATAGGAGCCACTTGTCAAAGGGCCATAAACCATGCATTCCAATCCTAATTGGTAAGTGCATTATAATTTATATGGATGATCTAACCATTTTCTCTAAGAACAAGGAGGACCCTTTCATGCATTTACAAAAGGTATTTGAAAGGTGTAAAAGGTATGGAATTTATCCCAACCCTAAAAAAATAATATTTTATGTCACTAAGGGTAAATTATTATGCCATGTTATTACCAAATATGGAATCATGATTGATCCTGAAAGAGTGGAAGCTATATCAAGGATAAAGCCTCCCAATAGTAAAATAAAATTGAAATCATTTTTTGGTAAAATAAACTTTGTGAGAAAATTCATTTCTATATTTTCAAAAATTATCAAACCATTGAATTATATTTTGAATAAGGATGCTAAATTATCATGGGTTGAAGAATCTAAAATGTCGTTTGGATAAATCAAAAGAGTACTTAGTGAAGTTCCAGTCTTGATAAGCCCAAACTTTTCAAAGTATTTTTATCTCTACTCTTTTTCTTCTAACCAAACTATTTCTATTTTTTTAACTCAAAAAATAGAAGTATGTGACCATATAATTTATTTTATGATCACTAATCTAAATAATTCTAAGTTATATTATCCTTTGATTGATAAACAAGCTTTTTCTTTAGTTAAGTTCATCAATAAATTTAGGCACTACATTCTTAAGAACAAAGTACATGCCATTCTATCAGACCCGAAAACTAAGTTAATGCTAAGATAATGTTAACTTAGAGAGTGAAAAGGTAAGTGGATGTTTTTTCTTCAATAATATGACATAGAGTTGAAAATTTCAAAACTTATAAGATGTTAAGGTATGATTCAAATGATCTCTAATACTAGCCTCAAGTTAAGTATTATGTAGGTTGATCAACATAATTTTAAACCTAATGATTAGTATGACCTCATTTTCCACTTATTTATTAATGACACTTATGATATAGGGATAACTAGGGAATAGATAATAGCTCTAACGCTCAAGGTAGACCATTATGTGATCAAAAAGGGAATCTTGTATTGAAATAACTTTGAAGGTGCATACTTGAGATGTGTTTCTAAGGAAGAAAATACTGAGGTAATGAGTACTTACCTTGACAATTTGGGAAGTGGGCATCCATAAATAAGAACAATAGTTCAAAAAATTCTCATGGGTGGCTATTATTGGCCCACTATCTTTACAGATGCTCATACACATGTGATGGAATGCCATTCATGCCAGATATTTAGCACAAAAGAGCCAAAGGTGGTAAGGCCTTTACAACCGATCATGATTGACAAACGCTTTGCCTAGTGGGGAATAGAATTTATAGGGGTAATCAACCCTAAATCATTAAAATGTCATAAATATATTCTAATATCCACTGACTATTACACTAAATAGACTGAAGAAGTACCCACCCAATAATGTAGAATAGAAGTGATCAAGTTTCTAGAAGAAAACATATGCACCATATTTTAGATTCAATTCTTTTTGGTTCCTGACAATGGGTCAACATTCACATCGATATAGATGATAAAATGGGCATATGACAATAATATTATCCTCAATTTTCATCTAACCATTATCTTCAAGGTAATGGTGTATCTTAGTCAATGAATAAAAAATCAATTAAATCCATTGAGAAGTCTATTATAGACAAACCTAGAACATGGGATAATATACTCAAGTATGCCTTTTGGGTAGATAAAATAAGATTCAATTAGTCACTTAAATCATCTCCCTTTTTATTGGTATATGGCTAAGAGCCCATATTCCCCATCACACTCAAGCTACAAACTTATAGTTTATGCAAGAATATATGAATGAAGACCAATAATTCACAAACTCAAGACTATTGGACATTATTCAGATGAAAGATGCATGATAAGAATATTTTGATAAATTTATCAAGCACTAGACTACAGTAGAGAGGTAGTTTGACAAATAATCAAAAATCACAATTTTCAGACAAGGAGACTTAGTTATTCTTTGGGATAAATCATCTAAGCCCAAGGGAAAACATATAAAGTTCACACCTTTATGGATTGGCCCCTATCAAATTGTAGATACACTTGGAGATAACATCTTCAAGGTGAAGGAACTACAAGGAACAAAATTCACACTAGCTACCAATGGGAAGTATCTCTATCATTACTTCTCTGCTTCTCCTTCTGGGGTCTTCATGGAGTAAATCTATGAGATGGTTAGATTTAATTTAGGTATTAGTTAGTTTCCTTTAGGTATTTCCTTCATGCTCCATTTTTATACATAAATTTGTATATATTTATTTACTTCCATTCTTCTTCCTAACTTGCTTATTTCAGTTGTGTGTTTGATTTTTTTTGCTTTATTTTTTGCTTCTAATAAGTCCTTTTGAAAACCATCAGCTCAAAGTTCCTTATTTTTCTTGAAAATCCAAAATTTTAGGAATGGTGGTATCAATATCATGCATATTTTGGCTATGGATTTGAGATATGAGCTTGATGTTATAATTTAAAGAAACTAGTATGGACTGATGGATAGGCTAACCATTCTATAAGACCTTAAACATTGTCTTTACCTGAACTTGGTTTTAAGAAGAATTGTACATATAGAATGAAAGTTTAACCTATTAAAGTACAATCATGCTTGTACTTAATAAACATCATATCTTGAGATAAAGGTTGTAACCATAGGTGATTATCTAAGGATCAGACACTTGACCAAATCCTTAAACTGGCTACCCTAATTCCCAACCTTTTTGAAAGCATAAAAGACCCAAAAATACCAAAAAATAATAACTTATTGAAAAAATCAAATGTTTTCTAAGAAAATGTGATTCTGGTAATCTCCACTGGGTCTATGAACACCTAGCTAGTAGTGGAGTAAGGCTATGAGTGGATCTAAATGAATATATATCGAGGTTATGGATGCTTGACTAGAAACAATGTGATGCCCAAGCCCTCCCTAAACTAGAAGCATGGTTCTTAATGAATATCTAAACATGCTCCAAGTCAATGTTAATGATTAAAGGCATAAAACTTGGAAGTTTTCCCTTGAACCCCATGACAAATAGTAAGTGTAATCAAATCACACACACAAAATTGCTATGCCTTGATGTTTAATCCTAATTGTGAACATACAAGATTTATTTCAACCATGAAATGATCTTGATAATGGCATTGATCAAGTGGAATAAGTGACTTATTTATTTATTTGAACTGGAGTCTCTAATTTCTAACATATTGCTATGTTTCCACTAGAAGTTACCATTTTTTGAGGTCAATAGACCCTCATTTTTGAAAAATAATGACCCTTGGGCATAACTTTAACCTTAACACTGAAAGCTTGATATTTTACACATTATTAGAACTAGAAGATCATCCATGCATGATAAACGTAGCCCATTTATTCATGGTTTGGCTTTAACCTTGCCTAAGTTTGTTAATAGTTGGCCTCCATGTGTTAAGTTATAAGTTTCATGGATCTCTTATTAAAGGATCATAATAGAATTTTCATAGTTTTATCTTCATTCAAGGTTTCACTAGCCTTTGGTCTATGAAAACTCAAGATTGGATTCATGTTCTGAAACCCTAGCTTAGTCCCTTGATTTGAATTCAAATTTGGCAAGAATAAATTTGGTGGGAATATTTTAAACTTTATTTAGACTTAAGCCTAATTTTTATGCTAAGGCTTGGTCATGTGTTTAGCATGACCAAACCTTAGACTAAATATAATGCTTGGTTCCTTTATATTTCCCCATTTTATTCTCTTTATTTTAACACAATCTAACATTTATGTTTTTAGGGTTCTTTATGTTCCTAACTTGGTCCCATTTTTTATGTCATGTGGTCCTCTTTGTTACATACTTATCATAAAGTCTTAGTCCTAAGGCCCTGTTCATGTTTATTAACACAAACAAGACCTTAGTCTTAAAACTTTAGCCTAAGTTCCTATATTTACCCAAGCCCAAATTTAAGCATCTTTATTCTTTGTAGAATTGATGGATCTCACTTCATCATGAAGGATGATTAGATGACATGAAGTGGACCCGATGAATCCAAAGCCCTAATCCATCAAAGTAATCCCATGTGATCACATGGATCATGATCAATGATCCATGCTTAATCAGGATTGATGATTAAATGATGCATGATCACTTTCAAGATTAAATGAGTCCTCTTTTATTAAATATATAATTATCCTATGTTTTACCCTAAGGTGTCATTATAGTTATTAACACAACAAAACCTTAAGATAAGACTTATGCTACAACTTTAATAATTTGAAAGGAACTAATCGTGTGCAATTATCCAAATCATGATCAATGATCCATGACTACTCACACAAATAAATCTGATGAAGTGAATTTGTCATTGAAATGTTAAAGGCCTAAGAAAGACCCATGAGGATGGCAAGTGTCACCATCTTTGGAACCCAAATCTCTATCAATGCTTTGTGGGCCCTTCCTAGGGTTAAATAGCATTAAACTATGAAGAGTAACATAGAGTCACCATGTGGCACTCTCACATTTTAGATTAATGTTAAAAAGGCCTCATGAATTAAAAGTTAGACTTAACCTAAGTTTTTACCCTAAGTATTATTATATTATTTAAATACAATAAACCTTTGGTTATGATTTTAATATTCAAAGGGACCCATTTTATTATGCTTTGATGACTTAGGCCTTTAACTTAGTATAATTTTCATATGTGTTGATCTATGAGATAACACAATCCTCTTCATGACTGTAGGGACTAATGGCATGCATGTGCTTAGATATTAATCAATGGTCTACATTTGACTAGGACCCAATGATCAGATGGAGCATGTAAAATCCAATATCTATAGACCTAATGACCTTCATGAACTTAAATTTGATGTTCTCATGAATGCCATTTGATGCCCATGAGGCCATCAAATTTAGTCTCATCGATCATATTAATTAAACATAAGAATATTATTTAAAATGTTTCTAAAATATTATTACTTATGTTGCAATTTAATGGGACTCCCTTTTCTAAAATTTAAAAACACTTAAGGTCTTTGAAATTCAATGATAAAATGATCGTGTAGTCTAATATTCATAGGCATAGACTTAATCTTAGTCTCTATCTTAAGGTTCTAATTGTATTTATTTAAATACAATAAAACTTAGGATAAAGACTTATATTGTGTCCTTATTCCATAGAACTTATAAGTTTAAAACTAATGTTTTACCATGTGTTTTAATGTGATAAAACCCTAGGTTAAAACATTGGATTAGATCATTCTTTTAATTAGGTCCCCTTTTTACATATTCTAAAACTTAGATTAAATATTTTAACCTAAATTCTATGTCATGTTTATTAACATTAAATAAAATTTAGCCTAAAATATTTATCTTAAATCCATTTTTTATCTCGATGATAATTCAAATTTTTGCACTTTTCAAGATTGATAACTCACGATTAATCAAATAAAGATGATCAGATGGAGTGTAATCAACAAGGTCTATTAAAAAAACCTATAAATACCTATTGGATTGACATGTGGTGAGCATAGAATCACTACACTACTAATGGAATACAAAGCCTTGAAAGCCCATGAAGGTGCCAAGTGACACAACCATGTATCTCAATACAAAATAAACTAATAACATGCAAGCCCTAGGATCATGATTGACGGTCTGCATTGATCCATGGATAAAGATCTAATGGTTTAAGATAGAAGAATGATTTAAAATAAAAATGGCTAGTTATTTTAAAGTATTTATGAAAATTCCATGAAAGATGTCAAATGGATGCCATATAGGTGCCACACAAGCACAAAATGACAAAATCAAAGATTTGGTGGACACGAAAGAATAAAGTATAAATATAGGGGTCTAAATCAAATCTAAGGCATGATTTCACCAAATTATAATATAATAGTTCAATTAAATCTTAAAAAAACCCTAACCTCTTCAAAAATCCCTAATTTGAATTCTAATGAATCCCAATCAAGCCAAAAAGAATTCAATTGTTATTTGAGTGAAAATATTCAATCTAGAGGATAGTTGTAGAGAATTAACATGAAGTTTGAAAGTTTCATAGTCATGGAAACATGAAGACAATCATAAAGGGATGAAAAAATTATATTTAGCTTTAGATAATGAGGGGAAATTATTCAAGGATACTAAATTTGATGTTATGGCATTAAACACAAGAAACAAAAATTGGTCTAAGATTTTTTGGACTATTGAAGAAATGCGAACCATCATGAGAGAAAACCTAAAGAATGGTTCAATCCTCTAGATGTGAAATGACCTAGTCTCTATCTAGATGACCAATCTCTACTATGATGCTACAAAACCTGAGGTATTGTAATATATTGATGTTATTTCCCCCATTCTCATAGATTATAAAAATAATCAAGATTAGATACTTTAGGAACATATTTTCAATAAGGTATCATATATTCCCCCATAAAATTTAAAATCTACTAAAATATATGTAGTCCCAAAGTAGACTTGCCTAAAATTAGATCATGTACTAGTAAAAATGACTTGAACACTATCTTTGCCCCATGGTTGCTTAGCATAACCCAAGTGATCCAATACCCCACTAGAAAGATCCTAATTGTCTAGTTTAGGGAATGAATCAATGTAATCATTACCTTAATAAATAAAATATATGGGGACCCTTCCACCACACATCTTAATAAAATATAGATGGCTTATGTATACTTCATGGTAAAAAAGGGACTCATTCCCCTAATAGGTGAGATGATTAACATTTATTTGAAACAATAATTTTTGCCATGAAGAAGAAAACCAACAACCACTTATTCATGATGTCCTATCTTCTATATTCCCTCTTAGCCACCAGTAGAATACCTAACATAAAGAATTGGTCACCGATGGGACACACACTATTCCCCATCACTATTTGAAGTTGAAAATATTCAAATACAGACATAATGTACATTTCATTTATGATTGTGTATATACATCTTTGGTAGAAGCTATTATAGGGATCCCCATGGGTAGGGTCAACTCTCCAACTAAAAAATGTGTATATTTTATTAGAGATATCTAGCTATATCTAAATTACATAGTGATTAGAATAGAAGAGACCTTAGTTTAGCTCCTCAAACTACCAGCTATGTGCCAACCAAATTGGTAAAACAAGATGTTGCATACCAACTTTTCCATGGTATAGATGGTATGTGAAAATAGAAAAGTAAAGGACTCCTTCACTCCTTTCCTTTGACCATTATTAGGACTATGATATAGAATTAGGAGCACGTAGATGTCATAGCTAAACACAAATATTCTTTTAACTTACAATTGGATGATCTAAGGTAGTGGGACCCTTATGATAGGGTCACCAAACATCTAAAATAAAAAATAATGAATTACCATTATGAACATAGGATTTTTATTTTTGACATGATGTATATCAGGGCCACTAATTTCATAGAAGTGTTGGCTAGGTTAAATAAACATAATATGAGGCTTGAGCCCAAGCTAGCTAGGGATGATAAACTTGGTGAGATATGGAAAATAGGCCCCCTATAATACCATTTGTTTATTAGACCTTCCTTGAGGCACCATCCAAAATAACCACTACATCAACCTCAAGCACAAGTTACCTAAGTACTTGAGATAGATAAATTGGAAGAAAGGGCTAGTGAAGGGGCATCCTCTTCTTCCCAACCTAAAATGCTAGAGTCCCCAATCGAGTTCCTTGACATTATTGCACTAGGCTCTAGGGAGATAGTGGAAGATGAAATAAAAGTGCTTGATGAGGCATATGGATAATATGATGAATAATAAAAAATTTAGGAGCCTTAATCCAAAGATAAAGAAGAAGAGTATTAAAAGGGTAAGGAAGTTTCTTTGGACCTTTCTCTAGTTTCACCCCTATAAAAGGGAAAGGCTGAGTTGGCATTGGTCTCAATTAGAAATAACAAGCCAAAGTTAACCCTCACTCATCATTTGAGTGAATTTAACTTATTTAGTGATGATAATCTCATTCATGGTCCAATCATTCCTAAATGGTTCATTTATGGGAAGATGGAAAAGATCCTAACCTTGCGGCATTCATGGGCTATGATTAGTGCAATCAACCTCAGTATTCATTATGAGCTAAAACCATGGATAGTGGATCTGAAGGAAGAAGAGGAGGAAATAAGGATGAGCACCCTTAGGGATATAAGTGGAACTTAGGTGGAGAATCCTAGAGCCTTAAGCAACACATAGATGGATATTTTTGAATCTTTAAAAATCATAGTCATTAGTCAATGTGTAATTCATTTCAGAGATAGCAAGCCTGAAGAGGGTAAAAATAAAGAAGACAATGGTTGGGAATGAAAAGTTTACTTTTTATAGAGTTAAACCTTTTATGGAATTAAATCTAGTATGAGTTGAGGGACTAGGTGAACACCCAATCAATGAATAAGACATAGTTAGACTGACTGATGCCCATTCAACACAATAAAAATTAGACATCAAAGCCCTATATCAAAAGATAGAGAAACTATAGAAGGAAAAGGAAAATATTGAGACACATGCTATCTTGTTAGTTCTTGAAGAAATGATAAAGATGTTTGAGGCATATTTCTATGGTATGTTCAATTTTGTTAAGGATATGAAGACAAGGCAAAGTCCACTAGCCCACCTAGATGTAGTAGCCAAGGGTTCAATATCCCAATGGATGAATTCAAAAGACAAAATCAAGTAACTAATTGGCATAATGGTTGAAGACCAAATCCCTAGATTCAAAACCATTAGACTAGCCCATTTGAATGCAATTATGGGAATAATTGTTGACAAGATATAGGGTTTGAATACATGGTTAAGGAACTTGGAAAGGCTCTCGAGGGATGATGAATAATTGATAAATAGAATTGAGAATATTGTTGGAACCATGATTACCATGCCTACCATACATAGATCTTTGGGAATCATTATAGATGATGAGTATAATGACAAGGTCTGTTGGGGATCAACCAATAATGCATTACACTTGTGAAAGCAATAAACGCGGAAATAATCAGATAGATAAGTAACTGAAATGATAAATAACATAGAACAAGAGATACAAGAAAACACCCTGAAAACTTGTATTAAAACTCTTTACAAAAGGAATACAATTGAAGAAACTTCTTTCTTCCACACCTCTCTCAGATGCACACAAGATCTCTCACTAGATCTCTATTCCTCAAGAGCTCTCTCTCTCAAGTACACTCAAATCCAACAACCTGGATTGATGCAACTCAGTATTGTCCTTCAAAAATTCACAATGTTCTACTCATACTCACTCAATAAGCTAAGAAGATCTTTCCTACATATAGAATTAGGAAACTTGAGCATGCTCTTACAACAAATAGATAAGCCTCTTGAACAAGGGCTCTAAAAATAATATTGCTAATAATTGAGACGCGAGCTTGAGACTACAACTCAAACTCATCATGCAAACACTCGCTTCTGTCCTCGGAAATCGCTTTCTGGACACACAGGTAACCGACGTCGGTTCCTGCCTATTTGCCTGTGACCGTTGCCGGCCGACCCACTACCGACGTCGGTGCCTCTGCAACTACAACTGACTGACGTCGGTCGCTCCTGACCGACGTCGGTGTCTGTGTAGACCCAAACCTATTTAGTATGCTCCTTGGTGAAGCTTTTAGCTCCACACACCCTAACAATCTCCCACTTGGAGATAAACAGCTGCACCAGTACCTGTATAACAACATCTTCTAGCTCCTCCATCTTCAACTCAATCATGAAGACCAATAGAAGTTGAATGAAGATTTAACTTCTCCTTCATAACTGGCTTTGTTAACATATCAGCAGGATTCTTGTCTGTATGGATCTTCTCCAGCTTCAACTCGCCATCTTCCAATACCTACCGTATGAAGTGGTACCTTAGCTGTATGTGCTTGGTTCTTGAATGAAAAGCTGAGTTCTTAGCCAAATGGATTGCACTCTGACTGTCACTATACAATCTACAACTTCCATGCTCCCTTCCAAGCTCTTCCATGAACCGTTTCATCCATATCATCTCCTTGCTAGCTTCTGTGGCTGCAATGTACTCTGCTTTTGTAGTTGACAAGGCAACAACCTTCTGCAACTTAGATATCTAGCTAACCGCCATTCCACCTACAGTAAAAACATAACCTGTGGTGCTCTTCCTACCATCCAAATCACCTGCCATATCTGAATCTACATAACCATGTAGAGAAGTATCTGAACCTCCATAGCACAAGTGTCTACTGCTGGTTCCTCTCAGATATCTAAGGATCCATTGAACTGCTTTCCAATGTTCCTTACCTAGATTGGCCATATACTTACTTACTACTCCCACTGCTTGGGCAATATCTGGTCTAGTACACACCATTGCATACATCAAACTTCCTACTGTGGAAGAATATGGAACCTTACTCATGTACTCTACCTCATCATGTGAATTAGGACATTGTTCTTTACTCAACTTAAAATGTCCAGCCAAAGGTGTGCTTACCAGTTTAGCATCCTGCATATTGAACCATTTCAACACCTTGTCCACATAATCCTCTTGAGACAATATCAACCTGTGATTTTTCTTGTCCCTCTTAATACTCATGCCAAGGATTTTCTTTGTTGCTCCCAAATCCTTCATAGTAAACGTTTGAGCTAATTTCACCTTAAGCTCAGAGATATCCTGCATGTGAGATCCTGCAACCAGCATATCATCTACATACAACAATAGAATAATATATCTACCATTATCAAATCTCTTAAAATATACACAATGGTCAGATTGACATCTACTGTAGCCATGCTCAGTCATAAACCTGTCAAATTTCAAATACCATTGCCTAGGAGCTTGCTTGAGGCCATACAAGCTTTTCTTCAACTTGCACACTAACTTCTCCTTACCCTTGACCTCAAATCCTTCTGGCTGTTCCATGTATATTTCCTCATCCAAATCTCCATGAAGAAACGTTGTCTTAACATCTAGCTGCTCAAGATGCAAATCCTCAAAAGTAACCAAAGACAATACAACCCGTATAGAAGTCATCTTAACAACAGGAGAGAAAATCTCACCAAAGTCAATACCTGGATTTTGTGCAAATCCTTTCACTACCAATCTGGCCTTATATCTCATCTATCCATCCTCACCTTCCTTTAATCTGTAGGTCCATCTGTTCTTCAGTGTTCTCTTACCAACTGGCAACTTAACCAAATCCCATGTTTGGTTCTCTTAAGGACTCCATCTCCTCAACCATGCCATGCTCCCACTTAATCCTAGATTCCACCTATAATGCTTCTTCAAAACTCTCTGGTTCTCCACCATTAGTTAGAAATAAATAATATAAGGAAGGATAATATCTAATAGGAGGCTTACTTACCCTTTTTGACCTCCTGATGGGTGTCTTGGACTCATTCTCAACACGCTGTCCACCCAAATTTTCTGACAGTGACCAACCTCGGCCACCTGTAGACCTGTTACTGGCCGACACCGATTCTTCCTGGCTGACATCGATGCCTGTTCTACCGACGTCGGTCTCTATATGACTGACATCGGTTTCTGTACTGCCGATGCTGGTTCCTAACCTATCGACGTCGGTCTCTGTGTTTTCCTATAAGTGATTATTTCTTTTTCCCGCGAGCTCATTTTGGACCATAACTTCGTCCAATTCTCCATTGCTCTGCCCAGATTGATTCAGCTTCATTATCTGATCACTGTACATCACTCTTTCATTGAAAACAACATCACGGCTCCTAATTACCTTATTAGTTCCTAGATTCCAAAATTTGAAACCAAAATCGTCTGAGCCATAGCCAATAAACGTGCACCTCATAGACTTAGCATCAAGCTTCTTTCTATTTTCCTTATCTACATGCACAAAGGCTTCACAACCAAAAACTTTGAGATATGAGAGATTTACCTTTTTACCTGTCCATGCCTCTTCTGGAATTCCACCATCCAGAGCTGTAGAGGGTCCTCTGTTAATCAGGTACACTGCGGTGTCAACTGCTTCTGCCCAAAACTCTAAGGGCAACCCAACATGCAATCTCATACATCTTGCACACTCCATAATTGTCCTGTTCATCCTTTCAGCAATACCATTCTGCTGAGGTGTCCTTGGAACCATCCTTTGCCTTTGGATTCCGTGTGTGTAATAATACCAGTTAAACTTAAGACTGCAGAACTCACCGCCATTATCAGATCTCAAGCACTTTAATCTTTTGCCTGTTTCATTCTCAACCATAGCTTTCCAAATCTTAAAAGTCTCAAAAACATCAGATTTCTTTTTAATATAGTAGATCCATACCTTCCTTGTAGCATCATCTATGAATGTAACATAGTACCGTGATCCTTCAATAGAGGCTACCTGAGCCGGTCCCCACACATCTATGTGAACAAGCTGCAACTTATGCCTTTTCTTAGTAGACCCAGTCTTGAGAAAACTAACCCTTTTCTATTTTCCAAATACACAATGCTCACAAAATTCTAGATCCATACTTTTCAAATCTGAAAGCATACCTTTAGACTTAAGAATTGACATCCCCTTCTCACTCATGTGGCCAAGCCTTGAGTGCCACAATTTAGCATCCACATCTAAAGTAGATAATATAGAAGGAGATTTGTTAGTAACACAATTACACAAATAGAGAGTACCTTCTCTCTTACCTCTGTCCATAACAAGTGCACCCTTGGTCACCTTCCAAGAATTTGCTGTGAGAGTTACTGTGCAACCCTCATCACCTAGCTTACCTGCAGAAATCAAATTTCTCTTCAAACTAGGAACATGCATCACATCTCTCAACACCCATGTGTTGCCATTCTGCATCTTCAGCTGCACTTTACCTTTGCCAGTAATCTTACAGGTCTCATCATCCCCTAAGTACACTATTCCAAAATCTCCATGGATATAGTCACTAAAATATTCTCTGTTAGGGGTAGCATGGAAAGATGCACCAGAATCTAATACCCAAGATTCTATATTATTATGCAAAGAGAAAATAAGAGAATCTTGTGTAATACCTGCAACCTTTGCCTCTTCCTTTCCTTCGTGCTAATTCTCCTCCTTAGGCTTTGACCAGCAATCTCTGCTTATGTGCCCCAACTTTCCATAGTTCCAGCATTATGGCCTTCTACCATTTCTGGATTTGGATCTGC
This sequence comes from Torreya grandis, assembly GCA_037957365.1. Taxonomy (NCBI): domain Eukaryota; kingdom Viridiplantae; phylum Streptophyta; class Pinopsida; order Cupressales; family Taxaceae; genus Torreya; species Torreya grandis. The sequence goes on along the minus strand of JARHVA010005287.1, from coordinate 419,262 downwards.
CTCTTCCCTTAGACTTAGATCTTGATCTCCTCTTACTCCTTTCTTTTTGCCTTCCCCTACTCTCGATATTTAAAGCATTCCCAGATGTCTCTTCTGTGCTTTTCCTGCGAATTTCCTCATTCAGAATAACACTAACAACATCCTCTACTTTTAAAATATTCAAAGCAGATGCAGTATTAGAAACTGCCATTACCAAGCCATGCCAACTTTCAGGCAAAGAACATAATATTAAAAGAGCTTTTATTTCATCTTCAAATACAATATTGACTGAACTTAACTGATTAACAATACCATGGAAATCATTTAGGTGATTAGAAACAGATCCACCTTCTTGCATATGCAAATTAAACAACTGCTTCATAAGATATACCTTATTAGAAGCGGAGGGTTTTTCATACAAATTTGCTAACGTAGTCATTAACTCTACCATTGTTTTAGCCTGTGACAAATTGGATATCATAGTGGATGCAAGACTCAGTCTTATAGACCCCAAAGCCTTTCTGTCAAGAACTTCCCATTCTTCATCCTCCATGTCCTTGGGCTTCTTTGCAATCCCACCTAATGGTAAGTAAAGATCTTTCTGATATAGATAGTCCTCTATCTGCATTCTCCAATGTTGATAGTTCTTGCCATTAAACTTTTCCATTCTCAACTTACTTTCTTTTGCCATTGCTTCTCCCACTCAAACAGAAATCCCTGCAGAAACCCCTGTGAGCAACCTGTAATCCAAACACACTACATAGATCTGAACCACCTGTTAGTGAACCTGAGCTCTGATACCACTTGTTGGGGATCAACCAACAATGGATTACACTTGTGAAAGCAATAAACACAGAAATAATTAGATAGATAAGTAACTGAAATGATAAATAGCACAGAACAAGAGATACAAGAAAACACCCTGAAAACTTGTATTAAAACTCTTTACAAAAGGAATACAATTGAAGAAACTTCTTTCTTCCACACCTCTCTCAGATGCACACAAGATCTCTCACTAGATCTCTATTCCTCCAGAGCTCTCTCTCTCAAGTACACTCAAATCCAACAACCTGGATTGATGCAACTCAGTACTATCCTTCAAACATTCACAATGTTCTACTCATACTCACTCAATAAGCTAAGAAGATCTTTCCTACATATAGAATTAGGAAACTTGAGCATGCTCTTACAACAAACAGTTAAGCCTCTTGAACAAGGGCTCTAAAAATAATATTGCTAATAATAGAGACACGAGCTTGAGACTACAACTCAAACTCATCATGTAAACACTCGATTTTGTCCTCAGAAATCACTTTCTGGACACACAGGTAACCGAGGTCGGTTCCTGCCTGTTCACCTGTGACCATCACTGGCCGACCCACTGCCGATGTTGGTGCCTCTGCAACTGCAACTGACCGACATCAGTCGCTCCTGACCGATGCCGGTGTCTGTGTAGACCCGAACCTATTTAGTATGCTCCTTGGTGAAGCTTTTAGCTCCACACACCCTAACAAGGTCATCATGATTATGCAAGAGGTTAGGATAAAGAGTCAAGGCTAGTCTAGGAGTGACAATAGACGGGTCATGGGCATGATCTTGACTATAAAGGAAAAAATTCATAAGGTGAGGTATATCAAGGAAGCAATGGTGAACAATGAATTATATTTTGATGAATTGACATACTATGAAGATGAATGACTATTAGAACTAGATATCAATCTAAAGCTAGTTTATGAACATAATAAAGGCTATGAATATTCATTAGGAATAATAAGGGAGTTCTTTAGCATATGTCCCACCAGTTAACTAATAATATTATACCTTGTTAAGAAACTTTGTTATATCCAAAATTAGAATACTATTTTTTTAAGGAAAAGCACTAGTTTGTTAGCACATTTGCCTATAGGTCAGTTCGCTTTGGAAAAGGGAATGTCTTTTATAACTTTGTAAAGAGGATAACTATCCTTACCTTTGTACATTTGTAATCTCATGACTGACTGGTGTACTACCTTAGTCTGCTATAAAATTTAGTATTACCATTTTTTAAAGGGAGAATTTTTTGATAAAAAAGACTTGGTGTAGAATTTGAGAAATTAATACAAGCAAGGAATTCTGGAAACATTTTCTAATATTGTTTGTGTTTTCTATTATGGTTTCTTTCTTAACTATTTGTTTGGATGTTCAAATCGGAATGGTTTTCATTGATTTTTTATGTGCATATATAAATGTAGAGTTATTAACTTCTGCTTATTATAATTTAATTAAAACATCTTAGGTTTATTTCACTTTCCTTGCTTCTCTTGTAGACATGCTAATGCAATTTTATTGTGAAGTAATTATTTAAAGTGTTCATGTCATGTATTAGTTTGAATGTATGTCTTGATGAAATCTAAACTTTGTCATAATATCTAGATTGAAAATTATAATACCTTCATTCTACCATACCCTTTTTATTTTTCTTCAATCAAATCAATTTATTTTAGGATTCACTTTAAATATTCATCTAGATTAGTCTTTAGTTTAGAACTTGATCATAAATTCACTATTAATAGCATAGATATCTTACATTTCACTTAGATTGGCCATGGTGGCTTCCAACCACCATTTAATATAAATATTGTGGAACAATTTATTTCTCTACCACTATTTCACCACAGGTGACCAGATTACCCTAATCTGACACTCATTATAAAATGATAAGTTTTTTTTAGACACTAATATCACCTGTGATACATCTAGATGTATCAACAATGCCTAATGAATAGCTTCATGAATCAATCCATAACACTTTAGACTTACTTTATGATATATGCATCAATTATTTGTATCATAATTATCGACACAAAAGTTACAATTTAGAGAAACATAATAATAAACTCAAAGTTAGTACTTTCAATGTTTGAGACTTAGTGTTGAAACTATACTAACCCCATGACAAAGAGGTCAAGTAAACCTAAAATTAGTGGGTTCATTTCACTTTCAAGGATGTAGTTGTAACTAGCACTTATAGATGATAGACATATGAAGGATACATCTTCAAGTAACCAACTAATGCTTAGTCTTGGAAAATGTATTTCACTTGACCTATTTTATTCCTAGTTTAATTATATTTATGTTCTTCCATTCCATTTACGTATTACTTGCATGTTTTCATTTAATTTATATTATTTTGAAATAAATTTTATTGTAGGTTATGATTTAAATATTTTGTACTTTAACTTATCCTTTATTTATTTACACACATTTAGGTTTTTTTCACATTAGCCCTAGTATCTATTGTTGGTCTTTAAGTATTTTTTCATGTTTACACCTATTCATATTTTAGTTTTTGAGTTACATGATGAATCATGAGGAATAAAATAGACTCACATCATAAATTTTATTTTTCCTTTCCTTATTTTATATAATCATTTTATTTACTTTGTCAACCATTGTTTCCTTTGTGATTCTTTGGTATATTTTATCATTATGTAGACCCTTTGATTTTTTTTGTTTATTTTCTATGCTTCATGGCTTTATCATTTATATAATTTATAACATTGTTTTACTTAGGTATTTTAGATATTTAGTTTGATAATTTCATAATAAAACTTGGGGAGTCAAACAAGACCTCTTTAAAAACACCCATAATTGTTTATTTTTCTACAATATTACTTTTTTCCCAACATTACCTAGGTGTCTTCTTATAAGGATAATGCAATGATCGAGTGTCATGTTTTATCACATAGGCTAAATTATGATTTCTTATGGTGAACATATCATATTTTATCCACATGTCCTCATATAGATTTCACCCTTTCTTATGATGAAGTATCAATCTACCTATCATTGTACCATATTACCTTATCCATTTTTTAGGACTAGGATAACCCAATTTTTTAGTGATCATGTCAACAACCTCCCTATTTGTCATTTAATTTTAGACTCATTAAGTTTGGTTTTAAGATTAAATATTTTTATAAGGTGTAAGTATAGGAATATGTAAAAACTATGGTATATAATATATCCTCTTTAGTATCTAAGTGTAATAGCTCTTGTGATAGCCATATTTATCACCAAACATTGGTTTTTCAAAATCTATATAGAATGATAAAATATAGAAATAAAAGAGAGTAAAAATCCATATCATAATATAATTAAAAATTAAAATGAAAAATTATATCTCAAAAGTTAGATCACACCAAAAAATGTGATCATTTTGGTTCATCTCATATTCTATTCGAATCTCAAACTTCATAGTTGGCCTCATGATAGGGCCTAAGTCCATTGGGTTGTGGAATGAT